>QYTT01079138.1:0-25863 GCA_006980735.1 Dasypogon diadema | reverse complement strand
AAACAAATTACTCCTCAATACTGTTGACCATTGGATTTCAGCTATGTTGGACGTCAGTTTATTTTCAACGGCCCATAAGCTCAATTTCTTCGGCTGATTTATGGTAGCCAGAGCAACTTGGGTCACCTACCCTTGACGGAGATAAAACAGTCTTCTCTGTCTTCATAAAATTTTATTAACGCTTCCATGGGAACCAGTGGCAAAGGCACCCCACGTAGAAATCTTTGAACGTGTTCTTGTGTTGTTTCGTAGAAGAAAATTGTTTTAAAATTCTCCACTTCAAGAACTTGGCTTACTTCTATAAAGTTTTAATAGAAAATGAAATGATAAAGTATCCTGGGAGAAGACTTGAAATTACCAACAATAAAATTACTTCCGAGAAGCAAATCACTTTGCAAAAAGTCATTAGGTAGAGTCATTTTTAGGGGTTTTATTTTTAAATAGTAATAATTCAGTGGAATAGTTTAAGTACAAAACTCCACAAAAATAATTGCTGCAAAATGATACCCGTATTCTGCATTAAATTGAAGGTAAAATAATGCAGGTTATTTGTAGTACATATGTAGTGGGTAGTGCGCAGTGGTGCAGACCGTACTTAATACTCTTTTCTATAGATTGAGTTAAGAAAAGGAATATATGTGCCTCACTTTTTAGATAACGATTAAAAATGTCTTCTTTCCGGAAAAAGAAATATTTTCTACTCACAGCATTCTTGACTAAAAATTTTACTTCTAAAGCTATTCAAAACGAATAATAGAAAAATAAACATTCTGAAGTAATAAGTAAAAATTGAATTATACTAGCAAAACTTCGCAATAATGCAGATATTAATTTGTAATCCTAGGATTAAGACTTGAGTTCAAATTAAAAATTCGCATAGATGGTTTCAGGCGTATTTAATGCGGTCGTGTGCAATGTCAACCTAATGCAAATAACACCTACAAAAAACCACAGCGGACACACATTTTTAGCTAACTTTCCTCAATAATGAATTACTCATAAAATATTTACTAGGTTCGTGGGAAAATGCGCCATTCGGCTTGTCTATTTATCGAAACCAAAATAAACAACAAATCCTCATCCAAAATTAATAAATTTCAGGGCTATAATCCCATACAATGTAAACATTAAAACTAACGATCCGATAAATATAAGACCATCGTTCCATTCGTGTCCTTCCTGATATAATTTTGATACACACTTCCCACGTCCATAAGCCTGGAAAAGGTTCAAGTCAAATAAAAGGAAATGGACATGTTTCCAAGTTGACACGTAGGCAAATTCCTCAAGGGACCATTGACACGCTTTTACACGTTATAATCAGGTAATTCACCCTCGGGGGGTTGAATTTCACAAAGCGTTTTTTTTTCTCCTAAAATTAGCTAAAATCTGTCGAATTCATCAAATGCACCCAAATTGAATTTAAATTAGACTTCCTCACTTCTGAGCCTTTGGTGAAAGGTGGGTACAATTTAATTAACTGGTGGCAGGGTGAGTACTTCAAAATGAAAGTCTACTCATGCAAAATGAATGTTTACATTGCAAGTCCTAGGGAAATTGGATTAGCGAGATGAAGCTACTCTTCTGATGGAAAGAGCTTGTCTTGTACCCCAAAATTTGTGTAGATAGTTGTAAAGAGTACGAACCATGCAATAAGAGATTGTGGACTACGTAGAGCCGCTGTAATTATTTTAAGGAAAAACATCGAAAATGTGCGACGGATAGATTTTCCTGTTTCCTCTTAAGAGGAATTTTCAAGAGAGAACTGGAGAAATATAATAATGTTTTTTTTTTCTAAAGGGAATGGAAATGCAAATCACTTTCTAGACGTGCTGAACTCATAGTGCATAATTAAAATTTCCTTTAATTAATTTCCTTTAATTTGATTTATATGCTGCATCAGATACAATATGTGTTGGTTGGATAGTTGACTGAATCTTGGAAATTTGCGGAAATTGCTTTAGTTAAATGTAATTAATTAGTGAGCAAGTTTCATGCAATAGTAAACACTTATTCTGACTTAAGTAATACAAAATAATCTTCGGAGAGCTGAAAATATTCTGTTAGCGGAAATTTTAAGTAAAGAATTGCTTATGTGAGGAGAAAGGAAGTAGAATCGAATGTTACACAGGACCTATTTTAATATTAAATTATGGAATATTTGTTATGCACTAAGTAATATCAGAACATCCAAGATTAATTTAAGGATTGACAGCCTTTGAAGCTTTAATTAACTACAGACAATTTCAGGCTGCAATAAATCAAAATTGTAAAATTCCGCATGAGAAACGAGAGAAGTGCTCTGCTGTGGTGAAAAGCTTTTAACTGCGAACTACGAGTGCATAAAATTTTTAATTTTGTGTAATTAAAGTTGTGCTATTATTACCATTTTCATTCCCCCCACCGTGGAATTTTCACGATTCTAAAGTTTAATCTGTTTACTTAACCACCAGTGCATTTACAGTTGCAGTTTTAATCCCATCCAAAGCCATATTCGTTGGTACAAGTTCTCAAGTTTTTGCACAATTATTCATCCACAGGAGTGCGGACGGTATCGTATATTACACCGAATTAAGCAATGGGAACGGATACCATTTTAATAAATGCAGCCAGCGAAATAAGCACCATCAGATTTGCAATTTCGGACAAAGGTTATTTCTCATTATTAACCTTAAAGCCAAGCATTCATTCCTCAAAAAATTTAAGGTGGAAGTATCCAAAAAAGTGAGATAAAATATGACTTTGAGATAAAATATAACTCTCCTATGTTTCCATTCAAGATGAATTTCTTAAATGTACGAAAAGGTTTTTTGACATTGGATTAGTTGGACATTGGTTAGGTTCGATGCAATTCTATTTCCACTGTTAACTTAATAACTTTTCTCCGATTGCTACAAAAAAAATCCTTTCTGTCCTTTCTATTCTATCTCTACCGAGTCTTTTAGTCTGTTTATCCAATTTCTCAATGCATTGCTCTCTCCAAGTCCCTGGTTACGCGCCAAATTTGTGGCAAACATTTCTAAAGTCTACTTGATCATTTTCCAAAATTTTGACCAAACATATGGAATAGAGGATTTTCACCATAAGCCCTCGATATACTAATTCATCGCAAGTACTTACAATCCATATAAACGGGGTGATTTTATACAAAAATTTTACCTGGTAATTTTCACAAAGAGCGTAAAATTTAGGTTGCGAGAAATCTACTAGGAGTATTTTATTTAAACACAAACCCCAGTGCCTTAATTTTCTCCGAAAATAAACTCCTTATTAAAATTCAAAGCAAGTTTTCCAAGGCAAAATGCATGGCTTACTTTGTAAACAAACGACAGGAATTTAGAACAAGGTGGGCGCAGGAGTGGTAGGTAGTTCATTCATAAATAACACCTGATTAGAGAATTTTTTCCTTTCCTTTGTGAATCTAGGGACCTTGAAAAATGGAAAATATGTGAAACGTATTCAAAAGGACTTCAAGTGAGTATTTAGAGTGTATTCGTTTGAAGTGAGTTTTCATTTTTAAAATATGTCGCCTCTCGCTCTTTAAGTTGCCTAAAAATGTAATTAAAATTTAATCAGTAAAAGTTTGCATTCGTGCAGACAGCCTTGGTGATTATAAAAATCACATTTTAAACTGGTTAAGGCCTACTAAACGTTAAAGATATATTTTTAAACGGTAATAAGATTAATAGAAAAGTAGTTCAGATATTTCGTGATTTCAAAATCAAAATTAGAGACATCAAGACTTTGAAGAATATTATTTTCAGTCAAATCTAAAAAAACAAAGACTTTTTGAAGATAAAAGGAATGCACTAAAGTTCCAGGCGTCCATCGGTCAATTACTTATTACAATGACCAACCTGACGAAACCAGGGCACTTGAAGAAAAAAAAAATCTACAACGGGAGGATAAAAAGGAGATTTACGGTATAAATAGAAAGATCTTAGTGCAAGGTATCACATATAACTGTGTCTATCAAACATAACTGCCAAGAAAGAGGTACTGTTAGTACTTCCTGACCTTTTATAAGTTAGTGCAAATAATCTCCAATCATTTAACCACATGGGGTAATTTTCAGAGCAAGCACATAAAATATATAAGATGTCAAATAAGAAATGAAGTGAGCCCACAACAAAGATGTTCTACAGCCCTCACATTTCCGTTTGCCATTTAACAGATTTACGTAAGTAGTTCCTATTCGTTTGTGTACACATAATCCCCTTGCGTGCACATAAGGTGTCCCGAAACTATAATTTGATGTCAGTACAATAAACAACAAGGAAACATTCAGGTGGTACGTGATTTGTAGAGAGTCACGTCAGTTGCCAACATAACCACCATTAGTTAAGGAGGCAAACATCAGCCTCGGCCACGCTTGTCAGTTATACACTCGAGGATTTCTGAATAAAACTAGCAGCAATACAAATCGAAATAGGATCCAGAGAAATTGGATTTCCAAACACATCACGTTACAGGCCTATGCAAGAAAGATCTCCCCCCTTAATGTTACGCTTTTCAAAATTGATGTGTATCCTACGATGGGAATGGAGGCAGGCAACAGTTATGTATAAAGTTCAATGAAGTTTAAGCTCATGTATGATATGTACCCATAGTTGGATGTAATCTACTGTAAACTCCAATTTTCTGGATATGATGGGAGTTGAAATCCATTCAATTCATTAGGATAAAATGTAATTGATACGTATTGATACTTGTTAAGTAATCCTGATTCGTCATGTTGGTAATACGGCGCTCTTGTATGTAAGGCTTTTATTTGGAAAATTGACCCTAACGATGCATTTACAGAACACACCCTATGTGCAAGACTTCTAGTATAATGTAGTCCGAAACTACAGAATGTCATTAAAGGTCATTTACAGATAGTATTGTAGTATTTAAAGCAACTTTAAATTCCCAGTCAAATCTCAGAATTTCCACTTTATGTACGACTGGATAACATCATACATCCACCATAAAGTCTGAGAAAAGTAGACCATACCACTCACCCTAATTGTCCCCTACGGAAATTTAAAAACTTCTTTGAAATTTGACTGCCGAAGTCGTAAATTCCAGCATTTGCCGTTGGCACTTCTTCTCTTATCACTTCCACGTGTAATGAGTTGTCATCCTGAGAACTGCACTGACTTCCGCTTGTAGTACAAGAGAACAATTTTACCAAGAAGAGTACGTAAAGAGATCGAATTTTCCAAAATTAGGACATTCATGCGCAAAGAATACATTCCCGGGCTCCACATGTTATCCTGTCGGCAGCAGCTTATTCGTACACAATTTCGGATGGAGTGCAGAAACACAAGTGAATGCTGTAGAACGATATATCAAGGTGATAAAATAGGAACGTGTACTCATCTTTGCATAGTATTACCCTCATGTGACTAAATTTTAGTTATGATTGGGACAAAAAGCGTATCTGATAACATTGGAAACAACAGCAAGGAGCTCCTTCATAAAATCTACACAAAACCAGCGTTTTCTTTCATGGCAGCGAAACATTAAATATATCGTAAAATTTCAACACTTCAACATTAAGAGCAATAAAGAGTTCGGTATGGGTTGTTCTTTTCGACGCACAACAGCCACGGTCCTCCGCATATAATACAATTTTGCAACCCAACCCCTTCTTCGCTATCGGCAATTTATAACCATAATTTACGTTTACCCATTTTCTTTTGATGTGAATGTTGTTTTGATGATAGTAAGCTGTGAATGTGAATACATTTGAGGACAGCGTAAATAAAATCCTATCAGAATCGTGTTAAAGTATGTAAATGAGATGGAGTAAGATTACAACCTACGAATATCGTCAGTAAATATTTGGTCTATAAAGCTAAAATAGAAGTTATAGCATACTGAGCACAGTCATAAATGTCTTGTTTGGCATGTAGGCACATACTTTGATACCATGAAACTATTTTAAAATTGGCTTGATTATTCAACTCCTGATATAGAACAGATGGGGATGGGATTACAATCATTTTCCCTCTGGGTGTGTGAATTTCAGTTAATTTATTCTGTGTTTAAAATCTATATAAACTTCAGGATGGCTGTTGGTTAGAGCTCTACTCTAACGAGAATTTATTACTATGATTTCATGTTCAACTTATTCGTGAACATTGGCAAAAGATCTGTCGTAAAAAAGGATTTAGAGACTTAGTAAGAGAAAACAGGCTTTTTCTAGGAAACTGGATGAACAGCAACAACAACAATAGCTGGAGAAACAAGAAAAACAACAAGAACAGCAGTAGCAGTAACAATCACACCAGTAATCCAATGAATCCCATGTTAGAAAATGTATCTTCTCCCAGGCCCATTTTTCTCTCCTGCATGAGAGGAACTTTATCTGAGGCGATTTTAAATTGTATAGAATTTAAAATTGACTCCTATACATATATGTACCTGCTGTTAGTTCTTCGAAGCTGTGTATATTTCGGACCTGGCGGGAGATATGGATGAAATTTTAATCCTGGAAGGCTTCAATCTCTCTAAGTAGATCGCACCTGACGAAGAGGACTCACTATCGCAGGATGCTAGTGAGATTTCTTTCTGCGAAATTGTAGCTAGCTTTGATGTTCCACAGGGAAGTCACTTGGCTCCTCTTCTTTTTATTCTATTCATAAATGATGTTTCTCACTTAGTCCAATCTGGTAATTTATACGGATAATTTAAAACTGTATAAGACCACGAGATCAAGTTTTCAACATGAATTGAACTCCTTATATAGAACACTCGTTTGACTCATATTAGAGTAAAACAGTCCTGTTTGGCCCCCTTCATATGGAACATTGTGTAATGATTCCTGATTTTTTATTTAGATTTAGAATGGAGAGATGTCCTTCATCTCTCGCCATATATGGACAGACTGAAATTATTACAATTGTCTACTTTTCATGCTAGATGCTATTTGCCATCGTATCGTACCAGTAGAATGCATTCTCCATATAGCAGTAATTTTTTTTTATTGAAAAGCAATCTTCATCTTTTGTCCCCTGTGTTTAAAATTTAATATTTAAATACTGGCAATTAAGTGTCTGCAGAGTACTGCTGCGAGTATAATCGTATTAAAAACTTTAATTGCTAGGGTCACAATATTTCTGAGCATTTTCATTTGTAACCTGTTTGAAATACCATGTAATGCTGAAATCTAGTCTAAACTATTGTAAAAAGCTGCGTAAGTTCAATAAAATATATAAGAAAGTAAAATGCCGTGCTTCTATGTGCAGACAATCTTGCAGGCTATTGCAAGAATTCAAAGTCAAGAAAGAATAGAGTGAAACTTAACGCATCACAAAAATGTGAAAGCTAAGGATGTCCACAGTATCACAAAGGGATTTTTATCTGATCCTTACACCCATATTTCTATGAATCTTATAAAAAGGACTTTTGTGTTGATAAAAGCTCAGAGTATAACAAATATTTGTTGGGAAACATATTTTAGAAGAAAAAAGCTCTTCTACGGAAGAATTCTATGATTTGACGAGGTGTTCAAAATAAAGTCGTATAGATTGTATTAGCGTCGTTTTGAAGAGCGATTTAATTTAAAAAAGTTAACAAAATTTATCGAAAAGCATTTCCAAGAAAAATGGAAATACATACAAAATTTTGTTTGAGCAAAGTATTGCATTGTTTGAAGAGATAAAATTTTTATTTTTAGAATTTGGCTAAATTTTCTTGGATAATTTTTGAAATAGCTATCTGATCACTTAAAACAATACAAAGCCCACTCCATTTGTCCAATACTTCATTTCTCATTATATTAGGTCATCCTATAAATAATGCGGTTTTTATACTTTATTTATTTCACAAAATTAACACACATAAAACTATTTTAAATCTATTTTTCTCCATCATAATGCCCAGAATTCACTTGACCGTGAGGAAAAGTATTCTTCAAGTATCGTCCTGGCATCCTCTACACTCTATAGGCTCCATAATTTTTCCATCCAGATGATTTTGTAAACTGCGGGAAAAGTGATAATCCGATGGTGCAATGTCCGGTGAATATGGTGGATGCGGCATCGTTTCCCATTCATACTCCCTCAGCTTCAGTAACGTTGTCCTTGCTGTATGTGACCTAGCGTTATCTTGATGAAAGAACACCTTTCGTCTTGAAAGCTGTTCGCAGTAGATAGTTTTCGTTATCGTCTGGTTTGGGTTTAACAGTTCATAGGGGACTTAACCCTTCAAATCCCACCAAACACAGAGCATCAACTTACATGAATGAAGACCTGATTTAACCTCCTGTTCCGTCTGTCTGTCTTCTGCGCTTGACATTTTTGTAGAGGATCTGCTAGCAGCTCAACAGTTACGATGGGGTTTTGTTCCACCAGAGTTCGCAGAACGCCCTCGTCAAGCTCCACAGATCTTCCAGGACGAGGCTGATCTTGTTGGCTGCAGTTTCTGGATCGGAATTTCTGGAACCACCCTTTGGCATGTCTTAAACATTCTCTGTGACCATCCCTTTACATTACCTTGTTATTGATGATAACGACTTCTGTTATTCTTCAATGAAATTATTCATTACCGTGTTCATCTATGCTCGATTTCCTACTGGAATAAAGTCCCACAAGACGACACTACACTGTTCAACTTGGAACGAATATTTTCCTTCAAACTACAAATAAGACATTTGTTCACAACTGAAAGTATTGCTAATTACATTATATATTATATATATATGGTATAAGTATATAGTTTACAATTCATCGCCTTTTAAATTGCCAATAAAGTAATTTTCGTTCTCAACAACTTTTACAATTTCTCTATTCTTTGATTTGCCCCTCGGTTTATGGATATTAACCAGATTTAAACCGATTTTCACTACGTTCACCCGCCTACACGAATGTGCTCGAATGTGTAAATCATTCATTGCCGATGTCAAATCCCAAATTGCAACGAAAAAGTCTATCGGGCAGTTCGTGAAATTTGTCGGAATATTGAAAAGTCCTACCCCAACGAAATCCTATTAAAGGGATTACACGGGCACATCTCATCATTGCCATAGAAAGAGAACTACCGACAATCATCAATGTATATGTGGAAGCGTGTGAGCGTGTACGATGTGAATGTGTAACGAACCTGACGTTTTCTAATCGTACGTTCAACCCTAGCACGGCATACAACTTTGTTAGGTTGCAAAGTGGTCTATATTCTTCATAAGTTATAAGGGAGAGTTCCCCCGTTTTATTTGATATATTCGCAGTCAAACAGGGGAAACCGTGAAACAGGACACGTGTTTACGTGTTGAATGTAAGCGCTTTTTCGGCACACCGTTCGTACTGTTAGCAACGAGAGAAATTGCCCTTGGACTGGCCAATTTTTATGAAGTATCCGAAATACGAATCCTGAATTTATAGTGTGCATGTAAAAGACATCTGGGAGGTGCTCACTTCTTCACCTCAAGGTTTCAATATTTCATTCCGTATGGCAAAGTTCACAATTTAGATACCATAAGGATGTGTTCTTTGAGGCATGTCTTAAGAGCCAACAAAATGGAGAATTGCTTTGGTTTTTTTCTGAATTCGTAATTTCTGTGCAAAATTTTTACGTTTTAAATCGCTGTACAAAATGGAAAGAAAAAAAGAGTTAACAAGATAAAAACTCCGACCAAGATAAATTTTGATCATCTGTCGAATTTCTCACTGAGTTTTGGGATCCGGTTTCTAGACAAGTTTATCCCCTTGCATTAATGTGCTGGACCAGAATCTTGCTCTGGACCAAGATTTTTGTGAATGGGGGATTTCTTTGTGTTTTTAGTTGACCAAACAGTTTTTGAAACCAGTTTCTTTTCGGACCTTAAGTGAAGATTGCATTAAGAACGCAAAATTCCCAGAGAGGATGCTGGTACAAAGTTCATGATCTCTGTTTCTTAGCCAAAATCTCTAAAGGATGGACATTTCGTTATACTGTGAATGTCAAAGGTGTCCTATAACGGACGTGTATTAATATCCTTGTGACAGAGTTGACTTACCGGATAGTTCAGTTCTCTTTTGAAAGTTGAAGAAGGGTTTACTATATCCTGAAATACCCGTAGTTCGTTATAATGGTCATTTTAGAAATAATTACCCTGCATAACGGTGTTTTGTTGGACACTCTAGTAATCAAGCCACGAGAGAATTCGAATTCATAATTCTACCACTTTAAAAAAGTTCAGATATAATAATCATAATACAAAGGACCAAAGACCAACAAATCTAAAGTGCTAAAGTGGCGATTTTCCTGAAAAATTCCATACAAACACCGAAAATTTTCCGTATGAGGTATAAACATCGAGATGTCATCATACTAACAAGTCTGGAGCCACAAGAATCGTTAAAATTTCCCACTCCCCCAGCACTTACTTTTTATTGCATGATAAGCCCTGAAGCATGTTCGCCCCCAAACATTTGTCCTCTTTTCAGTCCTGAGACGTATAGTAACAATCTTTTGTGACTGTGATGTGAGGGAAAGGTGGTGCTGTGGTGCTGGGGTTCTGGGTACATAAAACCAAGAATAACAAAAGTGGAACCCAAGACATTGGCTACGGCGGCAAGAAAACAAAAATGGATGAAGAAGTAACTTCGATCCCCTGTAGATGTTTGTAGGCTCACGTATGAGCCTGATGAGAAGACAAGCGGCATTGAGAAGGGTAGACAGGACATTCATTGAATCCAGATAGAGTGTGGGGCTGGATCCCAACAGGATGGATACACACAAAATTCGTCTTTCACTTATTTTCGTAGAGATTCTCCCTCCGCAGCCTGACGACAGGCTGGGATAGGCAAGCGAAATAAACGACATGTGGCCTTGGATCAATTCACTTGAAAGACCTTTGGGACAAGTTCTTGATGAATTAGCCTTGATTTGTTGCTCTAGAAAGAAACTTTTATAAGATCTCTCTTCTAATCGCTACATCTGGCTTGGTGGGAAGGGGATATATAATTTTCCTACATTTTTAAAGAGGATATCGTTTAGTTCCATGCATACATGTGCAATGCGAAAAAACATTCGTTCATTTACTTCTGGTGGCTTTTTTCACAAATGCACCACCAGCAACCGCTTCGCCCAATTAGCCCTGAAAACAATCGCTTTGAAGTGCCGAAATTTATACAAAAAAACGTCTCTTTCGCCAACACACAGTGGAACATCCAACAGAAGCAACAACAAGGGATTTCCTCAACCCTAAAATTTACTAAATTAATCCGCACATGAATATTCACGCATAAAAAATTAATCCCCAACCACCCCGGTTTGAACTTTTCCAGGCGCACTGACTACTCGAGTTCCATCCACCACCGAAAAGAGGAACAGCCACAGTCAGCAACAACAACAACTAAAGTAACTCATGAAAATGCGACCCATAGACTCACCCCCAACTCTCAAACCATCGTCGTGGAAAGAGCCAAAAGCACAGAAAAAAGGCACCGCTCCCGAGTTTCAAAACCCATTTCATCCGCCGCCCACACCCTGCAGGGCTCTAACGATCTACCCTAGTGGGATTGCATGTCAGTGGAGCACACCCGTGGGTGCAAAAAAATTGGATCGGAAAAGTCCTGTAGATGGGGTGGGTGGCTGCTGTCGTTGCTACCAACAGTGCTTTACCAAGCTGCCTGCCTGAGGGTTGTTTGTGTGAAAGAGTCCCTCATTACGTTTTGGGCAGAGGGACGCCCAGGGATATCGAATAGCGCTTGCCTTTAGATGCGACTGGATAGAGTCCCACAGCAGGCAAAACGACTCTAGGGGTTGCGGAGGATGGCAGCGAGGCATAACGGTTGAGCCCTTAGAGGGTTGAATGAGTACACGTGACACATCAAAACTGCCGTTGATTCACCCTCTCATCCCACAGTTTTATGATTTTTCGTTTTTTTCCTCGTTCCTACTTTTGAAGTGTCTTCCGCTGGTGGATGTCCTTCAGTAAAACAGCCTGAGAAAACTCTTTGGATGCGACAAATAGGGTGGCAGACAGAGGACCTAGATACACACATAAATTACGGAGCCTGCTGCTCCACAACCCCTTTTCAGTCCAGCTACAACTTCAGCATGCCCGCGGTCTAACGCTTTGCCAACTACAGCAGATAGACATCACTCAATTGCTGCACATGCAACGAGAGTGGGACAGATTAAGTAGTGGTTAGAATTACCATTAGCCAGCCTTGCGCTTATGAATTCAGCAGAATGCCTGCACGGATTCCCCTCTTGAGGATCCGGTCATGACGGTGTGGATTAATTACAAATTTGTGACATGGTGATTGCATCACGACTGGAGCTTTCTATTATTTTTTCAGGGGCTGAGATAATTAGTTGCCTTGACTGATATTGGAGCCGGGCAGCCACGTGGTTCTTGGGAATTTTGAATGATGGTAAACGATTCCATGAAAGGTTTCAGACACCTTTGTTTCTGGGTCAGAAAATAGGTGCGTCTCTCATATGAACTTTAAATTTTGTGTCTGTAAATTACATTGTTACTTTTTGGACACGTATTTAGAGGAAGCGGGTAATATAATTTACTCTCTTTCTGCTGCAATAAGATTCTCTTATGAAGACGAATGATAACTCAATCTCTGTCACTTTCGAAATTCTTAATGAGCTATGGACATAAATAGCAGAGAAAATTGACCTGATTCCTTTCTGACTAAATTAACTATTTCCATGTAAGCATTAGTCAAATAAATCTTTATTGTCTTACGAAAAAGAGTTAATTGAGAGTTGTATAATATGTAAATAAAAGGCGAACAAGAAATGGAAGCAAACGTTGTCGCCTCTGTCTACTTATTAACAAGTCAACGCAGCAAAATCTCCCAGTCTAATTTGTCCACACTCCAAAATGTATTGTGGATTATTCGTGATCTTATAGACGTTTGATGGATAATCTCAACGGTAGAAGCAAATCACCAACAAGATGCAATGCTTCGGGAAAATTTCGTTAAAACTGCAAGAAATAAAGTGTCGTAGGAAATTAAATGTTTGCGTTGGAGGCCCTTGTATACATTTAAAATTAATTAGTAGGTAGAGAAGGCGTGTACACTTTGTTACAAAATATAAAAATAGATATTCACTTTCATGTTTTGTACTTGACAATTGCGATTTTTTCTGTACGGAGTTTATTGGGAAAAATATACCCCATTAAAAAAGATTTTCGAAAATAACACACCTCTAAACGTCTTCTAGATCTTTTCTTCTTTATTATAGGAGCCAGGCAACACAATTGATTTTCTTTAGCAGAGCTACCATCCTCCTTTTTTGGACGGATCCAAGTTTTAATATAAATGGTGTGGGTGGATTTATTCTCCTCATCTAAATGAAGTCACAGTGAGCAAGCAGCTCTTTGTATATTCTATAGAAGGGTGAGTGTCGAAGTATCCTAAGTTGATCTTCTTATAAGATGGAATCCATTGAAAGCTTTAGAGCTTGTCTACTGCGTTGTGAGGAGTTACCTACATATATACTGATATACCTTAACAAAGCGTTTTAAAGACGAATATTTTCGGCTTGTGCAGAGGATGCTACAAACCAATCAGGGTATTTAAGCTTTCTGGAGAGATAGAGAGGGAAGTTTGGTGTTAACGCTGAGATTGAATTGTTCATTGCTTACGAGGGTAGTTCTAAGAACGACAAAAAAAAAGTTCAATGGACAAAAATTTTTATTTGCTTTCGATGAAGTAAGAAATTGCATAAACAGGTTCCAACTAATTGTTATTTTATTTAGAAATTAATTGATTTTAGGAAATATCTGTATAAAATGATAACAAAATTATGTCGCACCATTCCATTATTTGGTCTAAGAAGAATTTCTAGGATTTACATTCAATAAACAACTGATTTTTATTTTTTATTTCGCCTTTAGAAAAAGGCTGTGAGAGAACTGGAACAAATTCTCGAATTACATATTTTATTCTGCGATCAGGTCACCAAAACTAAAATGAAACTGAACGAATAATACTTTACAAAACTTTAAAAATAATCGAAAAGAAAAGACTACTCTCACGAATTGTAGACAAGAAAATGTTTTTTTTTTTGTTTTCTGACAAAATCAAAATTTTTTCTCAGTTGTTAATGGATTCCGCCTTCTCTGGAAAATGTTGAATAAAATTTAGAGTATGCAAGGGATGGATATATAAAACAATATACCTATCTAATTTTTCCCTTATGTTTAATGGAAATAATTTAAGTCCAGTACCACATTTTGAGTTTAAGGTAAAGAGTTGTATTTGGAAGCAATTTTGGTATCTAGAACGATTTATTTGGAAACGCTCCGCCTATTTATATTATGATATCTAATGGCTATAAATAAGGAAATTTCACTGAACACTGGATAAAAAATTCTAGGTTGTCTCTTATAATTAAAACAATTTTCGGTACTTCCTTTAGATTTAGGGAAAACATTGAAATTGCCGCATGTGTGTCAAGAAAAATGTCTAATGGCGACACAGGGTTAATTTCACATGTTATAACGTCTTTTGAGACCTGTGATGGATATGGCAGCTAATGTTATCCCACTAAAATATTTCTGATACTGAACACAAATTTCTTTTGCCTGGACATGCCCATCAGTACTATCAGGAGTTCGACGCAAGTCATGCCAAATTAAAAGATTGATGAAATCTTATAATATTCTAATCATAGTCCCCAGGGATTGATATACATTACAGATGGAAAAAAGCTTTTCAAGGTTTAAAAAACGGTTCAAAAAAAAACTCTTGTTCTCAATTTTTGATCAACCATTTAACTAAAAAAAAATCTAGACAAGGAGGACAAAAAGTTAAGTAGATGAGTTTAGTATGAGAAAGATCTTGGAGTTATTATTGTCAGGGAGTATTTGAAAAGAAAACCATTCAAAAGAAGTTTAGTTTTACGACTCAAAATAAAATTAAGATGATCTAAACCAGCAAAGTTTTCATCGAATAACTTAAGACCTCCTAATTGCTAGTCTGGTCAATTTTTACCACACCTTAGTGATATCTGGCGAGGCCAATGAGCTAGAATTTCTAATGCCAATGAAGATAACTTTGTATAATGCAATCCTTGAATCCTTGTAATTGCAAAATAAAGGATAATTTTTAATAACTAAACACAACGTACCATTATCCAAATGAAGATAATATCTAAAAAGTAGATAACCACCGTTACAAAAGATACTTGCTTCCAATCGAAACCCTCAGTCCATTCAAAAGTGTCCCTCTTTCACCAATTAGATCGTCCGTATCTCAAACACCTCAGAACTCAGGCATTCATAAATTCTGAACAATTTAAAGATGTATAAATCAATTGTGATCGTCAGGACGACTCAAAATGGGACACACCTCCTTCTTCCAAGTCATGTAGCCGGTTTTATTGCGGCGACAGACTCATCCCATCGTGATATGAATTTCACAAAAAATCACCCCATCCATATATTCATCCATGGCCCTACTATACATAACCCAATACATTTATCTACATACAAATGCAAATAAGTGAAAACTTGAACTGTCCTTGCATGAACTCATCCTTCCATTTAAAAAATGTGTGTCAGTCACGCACACACATAGCTATAAAAACAAAATTCCCTCTCCACTCAGGATTCCTTCAGCTTCACGTCCGTTGTTTTGGTGTACTTTTGTGTCTCATCCCAGAAAGGATAAATCCTCAGCAACCACGTGCCAGAACGATTTATGAAAACTCAGCTCACGTGGTTTCTACAGATTTGTCAGAAAGGACATACAAAGAGCACGAGTTTAAATTGCGTCTGAGCAGAAGGGCGGCTCTAGTCGTCTTTTTCACGCTGCCAATCCTGGAATGGAAAATATTGAGGTAGGACACCGTACAAGTTTTTTATCAAGCCGGCACTGAGTAGAGGATTCCCTCCGTTTCTTTATAGCAATGCCGAATGGAAAATATTTTCGAGCTCAGTCTGTTTTTGACATTTGTGCTGTTATGGTCCAAAAGTGTGTCCTGCTTGCTAATAAGCAACTAGTGAAATCAAATACGTGGAATTTGCTGCCAGTTTTGCGTTTTATAATCAACAAGTTCTTCGATTCCTTAAGTTATTATGGGCGATCGGCAAAGGGGTCGAGACACCCGGAATAACTCAAACAAATGCTACACCATGTTTTTCGAGGAGGATTTTCAAGACAGGAAAGCGTCGAAAATTTCACCTAAGAAGCGGGAATCCCCGAAAAAGAAATCTGTTTCAGTACCTGTGAATACAACTTCAGGGAATTCTGATGTAAAGGAGGAGGATACTGCAAAACACGTGCACTTAGTAAAAAGTGAAAGTTGCGAGAGAGCTGCAGAGAGCGGTAAACGCAAGTTCTCCTGCACAGAATCGAATTGTGGATTGAAACAGGAAGTGCGGAGCAAGAAAGTTAAGATAAGCAGTCAAAGAAATCAGATGTTCGAGGTTATCTTTCATCCACCTTCAACTGAGCTCGTTTTACCAACTTCTCCCCATTTTGCAGTTATTTCAGCCTTGGGCTCTCAAAACGTACGGAGATCAGGCCAAGACAAAAACGATTACTTTGAAGAAAAAGGCTCGCATCCTTAAGGCTTTAGATGGAAAGGAACAAAATAATCCCGACAGCTCCAAGTTTAGGTTTTGGGTGAAATCCAAAGGTTTTATAAACGACTTCAAAGTGAACACAGAAAAGGCGAAAATCATCTTCTTTTTTAACAGGATTCACCACTAGAATACCAGAGAACTTCGTTAATTCTGCAGTCAATCCAAATGAGGACACACTAAAGGATCATGTAGATCTCTATGTGGCTTCAGTTACAAAGGTAAACGCTCTCTTTTGTACTCAAAGCAATTAGAAAACTCCGGACAAAAAGTGGTTGTATGAATGTAAAGAAAAAGGAGAATTTATGCATGGGCAACTCTCGGTTTTAAATTTCGATAGCTTTCGATTAGTTTTAGCAGAATATAATTATTTTTCTCACTGGGGTTAGATACTAAACTTGAAATGTTTTATAGAAACGAGGAGCTCCTCTCTTGTTTTGGTATGATGTAAATTTTAGTGCTTTTATTGCTTCACGCTTTTTGCGATGTAAAGTGATTATGATTTTTGGATACGTTTATTCTTATTTAAATAATGAACGAACTGCTTTTGATATCGTTTGGAAGTGTAAGTAAACTTTCAAGTAATCTACAGTAGTCTGTAGAAGAGTATCTTGTGCTTTGGCAGCATTGTAACAAAAGAAAAAGTCAGAAAGGATAAATCCTATGTGCAATTTTGAAAATGCAATTATATCCGCGTACATTGTATCTTTTTCTTATTTGATAATAAAAATTGTAATTGGTTAGTTAGTGATTAATTAGAACTTACTTAATTTTTCCAATTCAATATTTGAGCTTGTTTTATTGATTTATACATGTTTACATGGTGAAAATAAATATCTGTTGAAATTGGAAACTAAAAGTTATTACCAATTTTTGATACCGTATAGTGTATAGAAAGAAATCTTTCCTATTTTTGTGCTTAAAAGGTGAATGGTATCAAATAGCACTTTTTGCAGCCTGTAAACACTTATTTCCAAATATCACGTGCGAAAATGCATATTTTAACTATCACTTAATTATGGAAATCGTTTTTCTAAAAGTTTAACAATGACGACAAATAAGCACAGTATAAATCTTTTTCCCACATTTTTCTTTTTTTCGAGGGAACCGCCTCTTAATTTCTCTTAATTTGCAGGATTTTGGAGAAAGAACATACAGGAAGGTCGCTGTGGTTGAAGACTTTTTCAATATTATTTACAACGTTCATGTGGAATTGGGAGGCCGTAACGGGCGACATGCTGGACAAAAGCGAACTTATCGCATTGTAATTATTTTCTATTATTACAATGATATGAATTAAAGATATTTCTCTTTTTAGATTACAGAAACTTACGCTTTCCTACCTCGTGAAGCTGTAACAAAATTCCTATCCGGTTGCCCAGCATGTAAGAAAAATCTTCGACCATTTTCACCAAGTCGATTCGATGAACATTTTACAGAGAGCTCATCCGAGTTCGAAGCCTTAAATTATTCATCACAAAATGACAGTTCAGTTGATAGTACTCAACTGGAAACATCAAAATTAAGACCCACAGTAAAAGAAGAGGTCGTCCAAGAAAACCTGAGCGTATCAAAATTAACAGAAACAAAAGATAACTACTCTGAAAAGCTTTCAACTACCCAAGATGAAACTATAAAAAATAGTGGAAGAGTAGAAGTTAAGTCTGAATCGGATTTAGTGGTTGAAGACGCTGCCTCAAAAATTCCAGAATATTGGAAGCTATCGAACTCAAGTAACTCCCCAAGTGATGATAATATTTTAAATTATTATCAATTTCTGAAAAAGTTTTGTGGTTATCCCACCAAAGATGGCTGGATGAGTTCTGACTGTAATCCTTTGTTAGCAAAAAAATTAGCAAATGCTAAAATTGGACGCGCGAGTCCCATAAGGCCTATCCGGCAACCAAGTCCTCTAACTGATATGAGCAAAAACCAAAATTTTCCCAAAAATGATTGTTCCGCATCCACCATAGATCTCACAATAAAACCAATAGACAAGTCATCACAGAGCATAAACATAAACATTGAAAATTCAATAAACCCCACCAATACTGGTACCTCCTTAGGGAAATTACCCAATTCTCACTCCACGTATATGAATTCCGTTGATGTATCCATCAACATGTCCACCAACATAAATGAATTAAAAATTTCTTGTAAAACAACACCCCCTAAAAAAAGGTATAGCGTTTATAAACCAGAACCGATTCAGACTTTGGAAGATAACGAGCAGAAATGTGCAACCGACTTGAGTCAAGAGTTTAGCAAAGTTGAAACGAAATATGATGATAAAAGCCATGTCACAGACAAAAGTATATCTAAAGATGTTAAGCGACCATTTCAGGTGGATTTATGTAAGGTGAAACCAATTACTTCAACATACTTGAAAATGACACGAAGTCTAGGACTAAGTGATGAAGATGCCCTCAAAATCGATGATCTGGTAAGTAAAGATTTCAAGTATACTCTTTAAAATGTTTTTACTGGTTATTTTTATTAATAATTCTTTTCTTTTCTGATTTCTTTTCACGCATGCACTGCACTCTACTCTGCGAGCCAAAAACGCTTTTTGTTGCCTGTTGTTGCTTTCAACGCTTTCTTCGCCTTATTTTATTGGAGTTTATTAGTTTTTAATTTATTTTTCAATTATCAGAGTCTGAATAATTTTGTTAATATGAACCCTCTTAGAACACTTCGTTCAATTAATAGAGAAGAAATTAAAAGCAAAATATTTTTTTTAATCAAAAATCCAAATTATTTTTTTGTTCTATTTTTTTTCAAAATGTACAGAGGTATTTTAAATTTTAATAGACTTTATATTTAAAGAAAAAAATAATAACAAAGCATTTTTTGACGTTATAATTTTGATGTTTTTATAAAAGTTTTTATTTTTTATTCAACATTAATTTTCCATATATTGTGGAGAGCAATTTTCTTATATATCAAAATAAAGTCTTTATCAAAATTTATATTGTGTAGAGCAATTTTTTTTTGTATATATCAAAAAATATCGTTTTTATCAAAATTTATGTCCATTTCCACAGAGTTGAGGGACTTAATTTGACATAAAAATAGTTATAGTTGATTTCCATTTAAAGTTAAATTTTTAAAGATGATTTTTAAAATTAAACTTGTTTACTTACTACAATATTTAGAAAAGTCTTAAAATTCATCTACCGCAGTTTAATAGCTATCAAGGAGTTCAAATTTTAGCGGATAAGAAGACAAGAAAAGAACTATTAACATATTTCTTAATAATAGAAAACACACTCCAGCTGTATGTTATTTTTAGAATGCGCAAGTTTTGATGTAGATTTGGATATAATTGCGAAGCATATGATTTTCAGACGGGAATGAGACTAATTCTCTTTCATTCTAAAATTTAAAGTTTTAGGCTTTTTCTCTCATTTTGAAAATTAATTTGCAGTTACCATTACCATTCTTAGTTCACATGAAAAGATTCTACTTCGATGTGGTATGAATTAATTTCCTTTTCTATGGGAATTAAGATAAATTCGTAAAATTGAAAGACAGAAATTGGCAAATATTGTTTTAGTACTTTGCAAACAATTTCCGCATTAGCTACAGTTCCACAATTATAAACGAAAAGGCTTGTGTTTTATTTCGGTGCATTGTTATTGCTTTTGACAAAAAAGAAAGTAAGGATGGAATACTTGAAAACAGTTACAGTAATAGTTACTGACTTAATTGATATGCTAAATCTTTCGGGTACAGATAAGGTAACTCAACTGTATCCTACGAAGTGCTGCAGCTATAGATCTACTGACTAAGGGTATTTGCACAACGGAGTGTGGATGGTGCCTGGTAGCTGCTTAACCCGTGCATTTGTGCTGTATTTCCAGCAAAAAGAATAACAACAACCTGGGCAAACCAGATACCAGCGACAATCCCTGCTCTGTTGTGCAAGCACCCTAATGCGGATAGTGAGAAACTAATTGTGTATATCAATGGCAACTATTTTATTGTTAGAGTAAAATCCCAATGATAAGTTAGAGATTTTACACGAAAGAGATTTGTTCGTGTTGGATTCCGCATAATTTGACAAACAGTCAAAAAAAGGCTCGTGTCGAAATGCTCAAAAAATACAATTGTTGTGCGTCAAAATCCGTGTATAACATCTCATCTACAAACCAAACCCAACAAAAGTTGTTCACATACGGAGCATTTCGAAGCAAATGATCGCCTATTTTTTCTGGGATAAATGGGCGCCACTAGAGGATCGTAGAACGGTCAATTCTGGATAGTACACAACATTTTTTTACCAAAAGTTTTTGGAGAGATAAGAAAAAAAACAGCCAGCGACGCAGGAACATACTACACCATGAGAACGCGAGCTCCTCACACATCGGGCCAAACAACTCAATATTTGACCGGTCAAAACATCGAATTGATGGGTCATACGCCGCACAGTCCTGAGTTCTAGAGATATATACAGATATATATATGTATACAGATAAAATTGAATGCTACTCCTTCTATTTAAAAATTTCTAAGGATTAACTTCCTACCTATTGTTGTATCCAAGCAATTTATCACAAATTTCTTACCAACCGAAGAAATTCACGTGAAACAACATCTCTAATCTCTGACTCCATGTAAATTTCCAAATTAATCTTTGAATAGCTCTACCAACATTGGAAAAATTGAAACTGAACTCATTTCCAATCTGCATTAAAAAGAAAAGTAGCCGGGCTGCACTGAAACTATAGAAGTTTGTTTCATTACTTCTCACTTTTTGCCTTACGGCCAGGATTCTGGAGAGAACTTTTTGTACTATGGATAATTTTACTCGAACCATCCTAACTTAATCGCCTGAATTTTCAATCAAACGAGTTAGATTGTCGAAAATCCATGCTCTTCGAGGCGTACAGCAAGGCTATTCCATAATATAGCCTTAGTGAAGTCCCACTGACATTCCCGTTCCGAACAGAATGTAACGAATTAGCAAAACGAGGAAATAATTTCCAACCACGGTGAAAGCCAGGGAATACCTTTTCCCTTTAAGAAGTCTTCTGGTGAAGTTTTGGATAAGTTAAGAGGAAAGGATGAGTCGGACGCCCACCAGCATACCCAGATACGATCCCCTTTTGACGTATTCTAAATGGAAGAAGACATCTCTTCCTGTTCCATGCGCTAGTCAAGTAAAACGGCTCGCATAAAGACGAGCACCCCAGACAAGTGGAATGGGGCTAAGAGGTTGGAACATAGGAAGATGATAATGGCGGCCCGTTTTCCTCCTTCTTGTCCTTACGGGCAGGATATATACCTACAGACATTTGTATGGATATATAGCCCCTATAGGAACTTGGATCTCTTGTCTTGAACCTCCATTCTTGCCTCTGGTACTGGCTGTGCTCTGTGCTTGCCATATTCAAGTAACATCTTGAGAAGGGATCTTCAAATTAAACACACTTGGGTCCCAGCAAGTTAAAAGGACGCAGAAATGAGGTTTAGGAGCTGGGCTGGAGGATGGGAGTGAGGACGAAAATTTAGAAAAATTAATTTTGTCTGGTGGTTGTGTCACAGTTAATTTGTGTCAGTTTTTTATTGTCGCAATGTCCCCGTTGCGAAAAATGTGATAATTGTGCGTGGAATAAGGGTATTTTTCCGTTTTCCCTTTTTTAATTAATCATTTGACAAGTTTTCAAACAACCAACGACAAAAGAAAAGCTGCGTAGGAAATTTACTTCTTTCAAGAAATGCATAACTGTTTTTTCTTAGTAATTTTTACATCAAACTTTACTAAATCCAAATAAAGTGTTGCAAACTACTTCTGAAACCAATTAGAAAGTCCAGTTTTATTAAATGACGATTAATAACAAAATTAGATTATTTGAATGAAATCAATTTCCAGTTGGAGATTATTAATTTTCTGCAATCGAGGTCCGATTAATTTTTATTTGGGGAATTTTTAACATAATTGCTTAAAAGCGCTTTTTACCAGTATTTTTTTTATATATTTGCAATTTCTTTGTACCATGTATTGCTAAACAAGTTTTCGTTAATCTACGGAACTGAAATAATGGTCAGGCACTATATTTCTCCTTAGAATTTACGGCATGCTACTAGTTTTACTTTTTACACCTGCTTCTATTCTTTTTGTTGTCGAAGATATTCAATTTTTTTATGTATAGAATAGAGAACAAGAGAATATATAGTGAGGATGAAATTGAAATCGACGTACGTTTAAAAACTATTATTAATAATTTAAAGCAATACTTTTCGTGAGACCAAGACCAAAATAACCCCCGGCTTAACGTTGTTATGGGCAAGAACAAAATTTTTAATTTTAATTAAAAAGAAGAGTGGGTAATCATTCCGGAATAATATGCGAGTGGTTCTGGGGGAGTGTACTCCTTAGCCACAGTTCTAACGACATCACTTACACCAGCAGCAACGATTAAAAACTCCAATAGTCAATCTACACAGCAAATTTCCACAAATCTAAACTTCTGAGTTATTTTTGTGGACAAACCGTCAGAGTTCTACTGTAGAGTAGAGTAACTTTGCACGCCGGGGAAATAATTTCATTAATATCCGTGTTATGTCCCTTTTAATCCTATCCATTCCGGAGTTGGAGTTGTGGTTGGAAAAAATTCAGTTCGTGCTGTTTTAAATTTTCCCGTGCTCCCATATGCGTTTCAGGGAAGTATCAAT
This sequence comes from Dasypogon diadema, assembly GCA_006980735.1. Classification (NCBI taxonomy): domain Eukaryota; kingdom Metazoa; phylum Arthropoda; class Insecta; order Diptera; family Asilidae; genus Dasypogon; species Dasypogon diadema. The sequence goes on along the minus strand of QYTT01079138.1, from coordinate 2,660 downwards.
CTCGAAAAATGTTAGTGGCGGGTAAAATCCCATTAACATGTTTATATGCACACGAGGATGACTAAGCGCAGAGGTGCTTGTCGAGCAGGAGTCCCACCAGAGGCATATCTGCCATCTACCTTCATAAAGTCATACACAGCTAAGAACGAAGATCCTTCGTGCTGTGTACTCACGGTGGCTGGGTAGAACATTTCATGTCGGGAATATACGAGGAAGGAAGATGGTTGATGACAGCTTTTGCGAAATTCAAAAGCCGCCCGGAGAAGTGACATGGGTTGAGGGAATGAGTACCTATACCATGCCGTACGAATGTTAGAAGGTTTTCATCACATCCTTACGAACAGTACCCAAGCAAACACCCAAAAACGATGCTCGGTTTGGATTTGCAGCAGGGAAGGTAGTTGGAATGTTTCTGCCGTTAGTAATACCGGAGTTAGGTCGCCGTTCCCTCAGAGTCAAAGTGCTCCATGCCAGTGGTGGTGTTCGAGCTGTACCGTTACCTTACCTAAAGCACCCTCAAAAGCCCTGGATTTATGTTTGTACGGATGTGTGTTTGAAGCATTTTCTCGTCTTCCACTTCCACGCCACTTGTTCACTTCCTTTTGTACATCACAGCCTCAGCTTTAATAGAAGCGCAGATCATTTTGGGAACTGTATAAGCCGACATAGCTCTATACGTTTACGTACATTATATAAAGGAAAGGTTCCATTCCGTCCCATCCCCCAGTTCCCCTTTTATTTCCAATTTTTTCCTCTTCTGTCCATTTTCCCGTAGACTTAAGATGATGTCTTCAGGGTAACCGGATGAACGAGTAGGTTTGGACGCCTCCATGAGGTGACTTGCCATAAGGTCGCCTGAATTGCAGTTAAGTAGAGGGGCACGAGCGCGATGGGTATCCCAACATGAGGGGTGCCTTTTACTATTTCCCTTAATTCTGAAGTATGCTGGAGCCCTGGCTCATGTTTTCGGGTTTAATGTTTTTCCCTCATCCGTGCTTCTGACATCCTTTATGGAAATGTATTTTTTACGAGGAGTTTATGTGCGCTGTGGAAAGATTATGGTTTACTAATATTTTAGAGGCTCCACCATTTGATTTAGATTTTCATGGATGGAGGCCTGTGCCAAAAAAATGTTTTATACTTTTCCTGTATAACAGCACGTTTTTTACTTAGGGTGACCACCTCGTATTGCAGAATTTCTAATTTGTAACACTTTGAAGCTAAAGCGATAGGAGGAAAAGCGCATTTATCGTGTGGTTTCGTGATGAAACTAGTCTAAGAACCATTTATGGAATATGCGTTTATGTGTTGCAATAAAATGGCTTTGGTGGAGGTTGTAGTGTTGTGTATTAGAAAATATTTTGTTTTGTTTCCTCAGGAGTGTATCTTACTAATCATCGCACGATGCGATCTGAGAAGTAAATCCTGCTAATAATTAACCTGAATCCATCGGTACCTGAATCCTCTGTAGTAGCATACGCATTGTAAAGAAATGTAATATTAATATTAAACTAACTACGAGTACCATGCCAGAAAGGTAGTTAATTCGAACTTGGATGATATATTGACTTTAGGGAGAGTTGATCGACGGTCATCTGACTTATCTTCCGATGTTGTCTTCGAGGGAACTAAAGTTCATTTCTCGAATGGGACCATTTGCTTAAATCCTAAATGCGCTGGAGCCTCGGTATTCGGACAGTATTTATTGATTTGTGTATGAATCCTTCGGGGCTCCTAATATAGTACATTTTATTGAATATGACGGGTTTAGATAGCCTAATCACGTGTTCCGAATGAACAAGTACAGGATGTTCGAGGTTTCTCTGAAGAGGAACGAAGAGGGTAGCCAAGAAGACAGAAAACACTAACGATGTCCAAAGAGACTTTCGTGCATCTTACTAACACGACTAAAATAGAATAGAAATACAGAAATACATTTTATAGAATATGCCCCCTAACTCCTGGATACTGTTTTTGACCCATTCTGCCAGTCCTACCTTGAATATATTGGAATCACCACCAGAGTAATCTTTTCAGTCGTTTGAAATTTATCTCCTCCTTTCAAATGAAGACTGATTTACTTTATATGATAATCAGGACCTACTACAAGTTTGATCTCTGCCTCATTCATAGCACAATCATGGTTTCGAAGAGAATATAAATACTATAATAAACATTTCCCAAAAATTGTTTGCCGTGTAAATTTCTGCACTCGTTTCTGCATCATCAACAGAACCCCCCTTAGGTTCTGTCTTTGCAGTACTTGAAAAAAGTACCTAGGGATTCTCAACATTACTTGCCCCTGTTACTATATAATTTCCCTACAAATATCAAGAAACAAGCTCCTATTAAATAATAACATCTACAAATATTTATTTTCACCTCCGCACTGATTATATTTGGATAATTTTCCTACTTTACAATAATTCTTCTTATTTTATACTTCCCACTGTAATCTAAGCATCAAACCTCAAAGTAATAAAAGCATTCCAGGAAATTCGTATGTGTTATCAACAAAATTTAGAAAAAGACCCCTCATAAAGTTCCGGAAAGCAAGGAAAAATAGATGTTGGGTACCAAGGAGATAAATCTGAAACACAATTGCCCGCTTAAATTTCCAGCATCTTGAGCTTAATTGAAAGAGTCAGCGTAACGTTTTC
>QYTT01079137.1:17826-34023 GCA_006980735.1 Dasypogon diadema | reverse complement strand
TTTAATCGTATTTCTAAAACAAATAATATCATATCATATTGTAAAATTGTTACAAATCTATTAATTACTTGTTCCTAATACTGAAAATCGTCGCTTCAGAATTCTAATTGTTTTTTCCACTTCAACTCTCGTTCTTACAAAAGCCCTTCTGAACTCACTCGACGTCGGGTTTATTAATGGTGTTATTAAGTATGCTTTGTATGCATACCCGGAAACACCTGTAATGAAGCTTTCACCAAATTCTGCATTTTTAAAACAAGCACGAAATTTTTAAAAATTTAATACCACCTGGTTATGAGTATACTGTCAGGGCATTTAAGTCAAAAAAATTTTATATTGTGGCATACAGACACAAAACTGAAATTCTGCTTCGAATTTGGAAGATAATTCCATCACCATAAATTTTGGTTGGCGGTTACTGCGTTCAAATTTATTATATATTTTATTATTATATTTTAGAAAACAATCTTATCCATGCTTAATACACTTATTCATAAGTTCCTCTTCATCTGAACTTGTGTTACTTGTTGAACTACTCGAGGTGTTGAATAAATCTAAATATAGTTTAATACTGCGAGATCCTCGCCTTCCATGATCACTTTTAATTTTAATTAATTGGAACTTATTCAATTAGTCTAGTAAAGCCTTTCTAAATTTAAATTTGCTTTAAAGTATGTATTTTTATATATGTATATAGTGAAATGAATATTATTAAAACAAAACAAAATCCATATAATTACGTTTTCTTGTTATATACTTTTTGAAAATTGTTCCATTAAAGTTCAATTGTTTTACATTTAGGTCGAAATTTACAAAATCTATTTAATTTGCCACAAAGCCAACAAAACTTTTTAGAATATATAATTTAATTAAAAATACCCTAAATTCCTGTTAACTTAGAATATACCCTGCAATTTTGATGTAATTCATTCAACACAATATTCAAAGCCAGCAAATATATCCCGAAAAGTATAAAATCTTCCCCCACAATTTTCTCCGTACTCTATACCTATATCGCCGAGGGTATTAACAGCACCACCACCACTAATACTGTAACAAAAAGCTTTCATTGACAAATTTAATTAAAAACTTTTAGCTCTGACAACGAATGTCGACATTGCAGCGTTATGTTATATCTATACCTTCAACTGTATGCATCCGGTTTTACAACAGCTGAAGCTGACACTGTTGGTTGAATCGAATACAGAAAGTTTCCCGCCTTTGGCAAATTTGCAGGACCTAATGAATATTTCGATATATGTATGTACGTATATGTATGTGGGAATAAACTATGTAGGGATTTTGAAAAGAAGAAAACTCGCGTGCTAGTTTCAATTCAAAAAGTACATATTCAAACTTGAATAAATAGAAAAAAGCTCTTGATTGGACTCAGATTCAAAAATAAAAATCGATAAAATCATGTGACTAAATTAACTGCCACACTAACCACACTAATAGCAATAGCGACTTCATCAAGGTTTTGAACTAATACCAGCATTTTTCGTATAGTCGGCTGTGATGGTAACTTTTGGTAATTAATTAACTTTGTTACTTTAAAGTTTTAAGAAGAATAAAGGATTGCTATTTCTAGACATAATGTGCGTGTTCTCCTCTAGTGTATGAAATTTGCAAGTTCATTTTAATTTCATAAATTATTTAATAATAGATTTATTTTATTGTAAAATGAACTGATTTATTTATAAGTTCAAATAATTCTTTATTATGAACAGGCTACTACACTGACAACAATTGTGCTTTTAAGAAAATTTTATGTTGCAAACTTTGCAGTAAGCATACATAAAAAAGAAATAAATAAGAAATAAGTGCTGCAGTAAATTAAGCGATGATTATAATTTTAAGTTAATTTCAGTCGCAACACTGACGACGATCAAATTGATTTGCTGTGATCGAAGTAAATTTAATTTCTGTATATTCTCATACACGGTTTGTAATATTTCATCAACAGCCAGCCATTAAGAGAAAATTCGGAAAAATACTATTATTGCTCATCAAATCTTATGTCGTGTTTCCAGTGAATATGTGATACTAAAACACGTATACTATCGATAGTTTGAAAGCTTAAATCCTAGTCCTCTAAAATGGGCGGTGATCTTCTAAAATCTAAAGAAATCACTAATTCAGAATCATATTACTACTACTATTACTATTGGGACGTTGACCATAAGTCAGACACTGCGACCTAAAGAAGATCTATTGCGCCAAGCCTCCAATTTAGTGCAAAAGGCTATCTGTTTTCCGTATGAAAGCAAGAAAGTCTATCCTCTTCGACAGATTTGATCTCAATTAAGAATTTCCGGAGGAAAATATTTCTTCTTCGCCACGCCAAAGCGAGACATTCTCCCAGAATGTGTATGACCAGATAGACGACATTCCGTCTATCTAGACTGGCCCATTTTATAAAGGTGATACTTTAGCCTATGATGACCAAATATATAGCCCGTAAGCAACCTAAGATCCGCTTTGCATAAGGCGGTAATTTTGTAGGCATAGGGTCTGAAAAGCTCTTTAGCTTGACGCAGTCCTGAGACGTTTTTCCAATAGGACTGCTGAAGACCCGTAGCCCATATTTCTATGACAGCTTTTGTGGCCGACCAACCAATGCTGCAGAAAGGTTCGATACCATGGTGTCGAGAAGATGAGCCTTTCCTGGCCAGCCCACCATCGATGGCCAGGTACCTATAACAGGGTTTCAAAACATTCCCTGACTACCTTCGAAGTGCGCCGCCTGGCTGTCAGAGAAGATAATAATGTTAGCGCCTTTCAGACCTTTGTTAAAGTTTAAAAGAGCACAGATCAAAATGGCATGGATTTCAGTCTCGAAGACGGTGGGACATATGCCCATCGCAACTGAGACTCTGGTGTTGGGACCAATAATTCCTGGTAACCAGATAAGAAAAAGTTTTTACTGACGGTTCTTGCTATCGAAGTGTGTTGTGCGCGCAATAATAGTGCGATTTTCATGCCAAAATCAACTTCTGAACATTGTTCTCAAGGTGAAAATGCTGCTTTAGGAAAAATGTAGCTATTTTATTTGCATTTAATCACCTGACCTTTGATTAAGGTATTTTTTTCCTAATTCTAAACAACTTCAGCGCAGATTCTTCTCACGACTTTTAATGTTATCCTTATAAAGTAGTCCCTGTGTCCACTATATAGGCCTTTCAGTAGAATTGTATGCATTCTCGATCGCGCAAGATATAATTTTACAGAATAAGAGGATTTTTATACGGCGACTAGTGGGTGTAGCCGCTTTTCAAGTCCATCTTTTATTCCATACCACGACATTCTTTACCTTTTACAAGTGTCAATGTCAAGTACAATGTCTGTTCGGAATTATTGTTCAAAATCACCCAAAACTTGAATATTATTGCAGACTTCTTCCACCATCTTATAACAAGAATCCTTGCAGTCATTGCTCTACTCCTACATGGTGGCATGCACATCAACAAAGGCCAAAGCACCAATTTCATGACAGGACTCGCTGCATAAAAACTTTATAGTCATATCCTTAGAACCGTCTAACCGTCTTACATGTAGCATACCAAACATATCGATTTTGAGACGAAGTAATTTGTTCGTCACAATAAGAAGCTACTTGCCCTGACTTTGAGCGATTATGTACCTCTGCAGAAGACTGTGAAAAAATTGTGATATTATAGTCTATTAACAATTGATGGTTGCTTGCCAGTCATGTAATCTAGTTCCCGGTTTTAGTCGATGTCATTATTCCTGGAAGAAAAATATTTTGCGTTAATTACTTTTTCATACCCTAGACCTAGATATAGGGTATTCTAGCTTTGAGCAAACTTTTGTAAGGCATAAAAATATTTATGATACACAGAAATAAATTATATTGCCCATTAATGGGTCGAGAAAACAAATCGTTTAATAGATGTCCGTCTGTCTGTCCGCGGGTTATCTCGAGAATTCTTAAAGCTAAAGACTTTAAATTTAGTAAACAGGTACTTCATTAAAATTGAAATACTAAGTCCAGAAATGGACGAACTCCTTCATGGGAAAACCTGAAATCTTTAGATATATCAAATAGAACGAAAATGCCTCGAGGTAGATAAATAAAATTTGGTACACAAATACTTTAGTAAAATTAAAATATTCTGGTAGAAAATGAACCAAGTGGGGCAACTACTTCAGAAGGTTACCATATGGGAATTTTAATTTCTTATTTATTAAATGAAAATCGACATATCATACGTAATCTGTGTAATCCAGGAAATTATTTTGCATTTACAATATATAAATCTTTTTTCAAAAATGTGCAGAGTACAGAAAATGTAAACAGGCGGTGGAATATCTCGAAAGGTAAAGGTTTCGGAAAAAAGATTTTTTGGACGAAAATAGGAACACAGAAAAGGGAGCACTTGAGCCAGAGTCAAATGTAGAGGTCACTTAGAGGTCAACTTTATATTTTTTAATGTAATACTCTGTTTTTGATACCGGAAATGGAGAGGGCATAAAAGTTTACCTTCGAATATGTGGTTAACTTACGGTCCAAAGTGATTTATAGTGGTTACCTCAAGGTCAAATAACCCCTTGAATCAATACTTAGCAATTATACATTTTCGAACAAATTTTTTAAGACAAAAGTTGTGCAACATAAAAGTGCCTCTTTTTGTGCCTTTTCAACCATTATTTTGCCTTTAATTACTCTCAGAAAAGAAATGAGAAACACGTTGAGTCCGGCAAGTAGAAGAAAATCTTTCGTGGAAGAATTACGTGTTAAAATTAAAATGTATTTGTACCAGTGCTGTAATTATCACATTCGTACCATGAATTTGTATCATAATTCGATAAAAGAATTTCGCATGCGGTAATTGCCGATTCGTACCATAATTTCCCAATCACATAGAAACACACTAAAATGCTATTTTGGACAGTCAAACACCTCAGAAATTCTTGAAGTCAATTTATTTTAATAGTTCACAAAGATTTAATTTTAACGACCAATTTTTGCAGCAGTATTGCATCCCAAACACATTAAAAAAATATGAAAGTTTATTTAAGAAAAATGCATAGAGGTTGATTAATAACAAAAACTTGTTACAATCGATTGACGACCAATGACGACACCTTAAATTCAATTTGATGTAAGTTCCGAAGTTTAAATTCCATTAAATTATTTAGAAACGATATAGAGCTAACTGATTTCGTTTTTAATTGTTTGGTTTAGCCGCATTCAAACTAAACTCATGTGAGCGAATGTTTTCCAAAATAAATTTAGCAAAATCTAAAAGTAGGAATTCATTAAAGACAGATGCAATAAGAGCTATACTTTTTACCGAATAAGAAATTAAATTAAACAAAGGGTGTAATGTCTTTCTACCAAAAAATAGAATATTAAACTTAGCGAATACAAAAAACTTATACGATTCTAAGGCAAATGAAGGAGAAAATTTCGATAACGATGACAGTCATTAACATGTCACTCAACCTGCCTTTTTTATATTACTGCCTCATCTCTCCATTGAACTATAAATTTATTTATACCCATAAGATACCGAACAACCAAAAGTGAACTGCATTCTCTCTTGTTTCCGATAAATATTCTCTGTATGTGATAATTGGCTTCACACGAAATGGCAAATTCGTCAGTTAATTTATTAGAAATCAGCGGATAAAGTGTAAAGTGTATAAAGGACAACGTTGTACATCTTCTTTCACAAACAATTATGAATATAACCAACTTATCCAAAGAAAATAAGTACGAGGGTTGTATGACAAGTACCTGTTCTCGGAAATAAAAGGCGCTACTACCATTAAAACAACCTTTATTCGTAAATGTAACACCTTTAACAAGAACCCTGCGGCATCAAGCAGCTATGCCATTTAGTTTGTGAGTGACAGCCGTATAAGGTGTTTTATTTATAACAGTGGAAAAATCCGATATCGAGCAGTGATAAAATATTCGTTTTTGAAAAAGGAAATGAATGATGAGATAAAAGCGCAACTCAACGAAGTTTATAAGGAGTCTGTGCCTTTGATATTGACCATAAAATATTGGAGAGCTGAATTTAAACGTGGCCGTACAAGCATTTTTGATGAAGAACGTCCAGGTCGTCCAAATGAGGTTTTAGAATATATGAAATTTTGAAAAAAATTCACGATATGTTGCAAAATGATCCGACAGTGAAAGTCCTTGAGATTTCTGCATCTTAATTGAACGGGTGCAAAATATTTTAAGAACTCATTTGGATATGGGAAAGCTTTCTGTAAGATGGGTGCCACAATTGCTCATGATTGACCATAAACTCGCACGTGTGTCAACTTGTAAAGGATACGAATTGCTCCTGAATCCGCCATATTCGCCAGATTTAGCCCCCAGTGATTGTTTCCTATTTCCGAATATCAGAAAATGGCTTGACGAAAAAAGATCTGACTCACACGATGAGGTGATTGCTGAAACAAACGCCTATTTTGAAGAGTTGGATAAATCTTTTTTTTTTGAAAAATAAAATGAATCTTAGACATAAAAATACTTATCATACAAGCGCGTATCCAGCTCAAAACGGAAGAGGAGGCAGTTTTTGAAATGTAACCCTCTTTCATGGAGGAGGAGGGTTCATCATACCATACAATAATAAACAAGAACAAAAGGAAAAACACTATTTATTTAAAAAAGTCAATTATTGTATAACAGTTTCCGAGGATTAGTTGCAAATTTTCGTACTACTGCTTTCACTAATTGCCCCTTGTTTGCGAAAACCCAATGACGGTGAATAGTGCTTCTTAGCCATGTTTTAATTCGGCGAAAGAAACTGAATGAACACTCTATATTGTTGTGCAGGGCTGTGAGAGTAATATCAGCAGCGCCTTTCTAATGGCCGGGGAAAAACATTCGCTCTTTTTTAAAACTTCAATTATGTCTGGCGCTTCCTGTACCGCAAACCACATTTTAAATCACAATTTCCCTTCCCCTATCTAAGCTTGGTATGAATGCTGCAAATCGAACGAAATTTTAGGAAAAGGTCGGGCTTGATGTGTTTAAACGAAAAAATTTAAAATTTTTTATTAGAAAAGGTCGAAATATACGTCAATAGCTTGCTAAGGCGTCAGGGTTTTCAATGATATCTTTCTTTCTTTCCTAGAACTCATATTTTTGACGCCAATAATATAACTTTTGAAATTCCATAAGAAACAATGTAAATAGAACTGCGATTCGCACTTCACACAAGTGCAAGGTAGAATGTCACGGCCTGATACATAAAGCAGGCAATGCGCAAGCTAACTATACATGTACAGGTTGTATTGTATTTCTTATGACTTCTCACAGATGGTGATAACAGTAAGGATTACGAGTTGCATAAGCTAATCTTATGAGAAATTTTAAAGTTGTGGTTCTTATGACTACTCACAAATGATGCGAGTGTCTCTATTTCGTAATCAGTTTCTTTTAAAGAAGTAAATACCAACAATCAACCTATTAATAAATTTTTCAGAAATTTATTGTTTATAATTTTTTCTGTTTTATTTTTTCCACTTTGGAAAAGGGAGGCAGCTGCCCTCCCTGCCCCCCTCTGGATACGCTCATATTATCATACAACCCTCATAAATAAGCTTTTTGAAAATTATTCTTCTTGTTTGTTTTCTTAGTCTTTAAAAGGTTAAACAATTGGAATAGTTGTAATGAAGTAAGAAAGCAAAATATTTGAGTTTATTTTAATATTATCCTTGAATAAAAAAGTTTTTTTTATTAAATTCGTGCCGTTTTTTTATTAAATTCGTAACGGTTTTTTTTTTTATTTTCTGCAAAATATTCGTACCATAATTTCATAAAATTATTTTTACGATATCCGTACCATAATTTGAATTCAAAAACCCGATAAATTTATGGCAAGGGGTTGGTAGCAGTGATTTGTACTAAGAAAGCTTTTAAATATCGTTCCCCAGGGACTGATGCCGCACTCAACGTATTAATTCCCAAAACTTCTGAAGAAGACTCGCACCAGTATTCGAAACGTTAAGCTACTAGTAAAACATTATTTTAATAGATTATTCGGAGGATTCCTCAAAAACTAATCCACATAATGTTCGTTTATGATTACATATATTTTAAAGCTTTTTCCTCGCCATTCAATTCCATTCATTCCATTTACCAGTATATCGATTTTCCATATGGGCAACTTCTTCTAATTTCAGGTCGTTAGCTTAAAAATGCGCTAATTAAGGAGAAACGCGTCACAAAATTGTGAATTAATTAATTAAGAAAAGGTTGTAGAATTCAACTAAAACTAAATAGAAAAATACCTATTTTGGAATTTTTGATGTAGGTATATTAAACTACTATAGCATCATTTATATGATTGCTGAAGTGCTGAAGTGCTGAAGGTCCCACATTTCAAAATCCCAAAATATGAAATCCCTTTGTTAGCTTTCTTTTAAATCACATCTTATTTAGCAATAAAGTACCGAATATCTAGGCCCATTGCTCCCTCTCATATCTTATTGTTTATGGCAAAAATGACCATCGTAAAACAAAACGACACCCATAGCCATAGTAGATTTCCTAGAATTCAGTTCACATAGGAAAAGAGCAATGAACAAAAGCACTCAAAATTTGGAAAGGAAAGAACAAATAGGAAAGTTTATATCGAAATGGACTACGAAACATGAGTGCGACATTCAAAGATTATCATAATGGCACATGGCAGTGAAAATAAACCTTGTCCCCTTAGTAATATATTTGTTGGGTGGTTAAGTATCTCTTTAGTCGTAACTTTTAGTGGTTGTTATGGTAAAGTTACTAGAACGTGACAAATTGTGTTTAACGGCGGAAATGGTTAATACAGAAATACAAAAGAGGGTTGATAAAATTATGCGAACGCACGATGTAGTAGATGTGGAGGGTGGATCCTTTTGATTTATAAAATAAACATTGGGAATTTTGATTATATTACAAATGTTAAAATGTTCGAATTTATCATGCAGAACCTCTTTACAATTTTCCGGATTTAATAAATGAATGCTTCGTTGCACTAAAAGGGCAGTTTGAAACACAAAAAGCTTTCTAGGGTGATAAATGAAACTAATTATCTAGACATAGTACAGTCATATATCAGAGGAAATTTTATGTTTTCCCTGCAGAATTTTCTGATTAATTTTAACAATTATGCGAAATTCTGTTCAGCATGCAAAGTTTTCACGAAATAACGTGAAAATTGTATTCCCATCAGGCAACCAACCCTTATAGACTTATACCATTGGGATTATCAGATTTAATAATCTCTAGTTTGTGCAGTACTTCAACACGTTATTATATTATTTATTAGTAGCACCAACAATATGCCCATGGATTTTAAAAACACGAATATCTTTGCCTTAGTTAAAAAGTTTTAACCCTTTAACCAGAAAATAGTATAGTATACAGTTTTTCAAATATTACTAGTAAAAGTGGTAGTGATTTTGCGAAGTTTCAGGAAGAATTTAATGTGAGTTTTATATTTGCAGTTCAGCTATAGGAAGAACATTGTATATTCGTTATTACTTTCTTAAAATTTACTAGAATGTCTCGTGGAAAAGTCCTCAACAATGACGAGCGTATTCTGCGTACTCTGCATTCGACAAATCTCAAGAAGAATTGGACGTTTAGATTGCGTGGTGCGAAATTTCCTTTCAAAAGTCTCCAAACGAACTCTTGAGAAAATTAGAGAAGAAGCCACCAAAATAAGTTAAACGCAGTTCAAATTGCAGCAAAATTTACAACTTCCACTTAAGAAGAGAAGAGTTCAGCAAATTTTAAGGGAAACTAATTATATTAAATTTAAAAAACCCGCCAAAGCTCCACAACTACGGCAACATCACAAAACTGCACGCTTAGAGTTTGCTAGAAGTCACATGAACTGGGATGAAAAGTGGCAAGATGTTATTTTCTCCGATGAGAAAAAGTTCAATATGGATGGACCAGATGGGTTAAGTGCATATTGGCATGATTTAAGGATGGCAGATTCACCTCGCAAGAGCAGAAATTTTGGTGGTGGCAGCTTAATGATGTGGGGTGCATTTGCTTACCATGGTAAGCTGCCTTTATGTCATGTTCCTGAATTCGAAGGCATATATTGACCTTTTGAAGGAATCGTTAATCCCATATTTAGAAGATAACATGAAGAAAGAAATGATTTTTCATCAGGATAACGCCGCTGTCCATCCTTCTATCAAAACTTCTCGTTGGTTAAATAACAGAGAAGTACCTGTGGCCATCCCTTAGTCCGGATTTAAATCCGGTGGAAAACATTTGCAGAATTATGGCCCGAAGAGTCTACGCAAACGGTCGTCAGTTTAATTTTATATCTCAACTTAAAGCCAAAATTTTAAAATGAATTTAAAAAATTTATAAATTCGATACCAGAAAGGATTTTCCAGGTTATTAACAACAAAGGAGGGAAAATACAATTTTAATATAAAATTCGTTCCTTTAGTTTCTAGAATATTGTAAAAATACATCCTTTTTTATTTGTTCCAAATAATTCCAAACATGCGGAGCATATTCAGGACAGATATAAAATTTATTCTGAGATTTATTACTTCACAGATAAATTTTACGTGATAAAACCTACCTACCTATCTCTATAGAACTTTAGACCGCGAAATGGCCAGGCATTGTCTAAGTTTTTATTTCTGATTAACGTGAGGGAAAGGACAAGGATTGTGGCCCCCTTAGAAAACCTTCCTCTTAAATTTCCATGCTGAAAGCTGTTTCTATTGGGTGGGTTTAAAAGTCACCATAACCACCACCAGTTGAAATTGAATAAAGTGGATGTTGATCAATTTCAATTTAATTAAACCCTTGAAGAAAACTTCTCACTTTTACGGACGTCCTTCTCAACTTCGGTCTTTAATTAATGCAACGCGGCAGCCAGTGAAACTTTCTCGATGAGCTAATCTTATTGGGAGCAATGTCTTCCATTTAACTAATGAATTAATTCTCCGCCACTTTAACAGACTGGGAGCCAACTTTCCTGCAACAGCAACAAATTTCCAGATATATTCCCATTGGTGGATTTATAAGATTTAGCAATTAAGTGATGTGGCGTGACCTTTCGCAGATATTTCTTCCTTAGTAAGGATTTGCAGCTGTAAGCCAATAATCAAGTTGAATGCCACATTCTGCAGGAAGAGATTACAGCTAGACGCATGCAACAGAGAAAACCGAAATTTCTTTGTGGATGTTTCTTCCTTTCTGGTAAATTGAAAAAACCATTTTTCAAATTCTGTAGAACGTTATATGTTCCCCTTGAATGCTCGTCTCACGCGAGTAGCTTAATGCTGGATTATGAGGTTAGGTCAACGTCGTCTTTAAATATTCAAACGACAGAGTATTCCGCCTGAGGGGTGTTGGCAAACTAATGGAAAATATTTCCTTAAGTGAACACTTGATGGAATATCTAATCTTGGGGCCATTGTAGTCGAGAATACTTGCTAACGTCGGACACAATAGCTGTAATCATTTGGAAGAAAGTCTCTCAAGGAAATAATGAAAATTTAAAGTCCTTCCAAGACTCCAGAGCTCAGCTGGAGCTTTCTCCTGTAACTAGATAACAAAGTACCTTGACTGCAAGTTCCGTCAACCGTGAAAGAGTAATTTTTGCAATGTAAAACCCTTGGAAACGGTTGCTCCTAAAGTGTTTGCAAGTAAAGAAGTTGCTCTACTATTTTAGGGTTGAAATAGTTTTTAAATAGGAAAAAGTTTTCTCATAATTGGAATTATATCAGTACTTTTCCTCTTTGTTCTTAGCTCCCTGCTTTAATCCGTCCTGAAGTAGAAATTTCTTGGCGATGTGCCTTGTTGTTGGCGCCTAGATGAAGCTTGGTACGATAAATTGGGAAAGACATGGGGCCACAAATATCCTTCTTTACAGCGAAAGGGGATGGCGACAGGAGGATACATTCTGCTGATACCGACGAGTAATTTTGTCGCCAGTTTCTGCCCCTCTTCAGATGACTTCATCCTCGTCTAGCATAAAATTTTCTAGACTAAATGTGTTGATGCCATACATGTGCATGTCTATAAAATTGGTATGAAAGCAGCTAGAGTTCAGTCAGCCGCAGCCATAAATATTCAAATGACTCATAGATGGCGCTATGAGAATCTAAATGACAGAGATTTTTTTTATGTACTTTACGAACTACTGCTTCTGATGGATTTTAAAATTCATGTCATCTCTTGTCTCTTGCATAAAATGTGTTATCTAGAAAATTCAATAAAATCCATCTACAGACAAGATAAGTATTGTGAAATATTTTCTTAAATTTATTTCTATATAATCCTCTCAGGCTAATGACTGTATTCATTACGTCTGATAATGGGTTGGTTACTGCAGAGATAGGATCTTAACGGCTTGAACTGATTTTATATTTCACTTGTTCTGAGTTTCTAAAGGGAAATGAATATTTAATCATTGTAATCCTCTTCTTTTGGTGTTCGGCGAAATGAGTAAAAGTATAATAGGTGACTCCGGAAACTCTTAGAAATAATTAAGAGTTAACGAGGGTAAAAATGCTCTTTAAAAGAATTACTGGTGGTAATTAATGGTACAGAAAACTCCTAAAAGATATTGTGATTGTTATGAATGGTTCTTAAATGGATAGCCAGATATAGAAAATTTGTATTTTATTTTTTTATTGATAGAACAACAAAAATTCTTAGTTAAGTAATCAATTAATTTTTTTGTTGGCATATATGGTGAAACTTCTTTCTATTAATTTTTGACGTTTCACAAACGATTATTTATTCAAAAACTGCACAACACATAGTCCTCCAAAGGCGAAATAGGTCGAAATACGTCAGGTGTTTGTGAAACATTAACCAGTGTTTTAATTTAAAAATGAAAGAATTCTTTATTCAACTTCTGCCACTGGGTATCGGTTATACATATGAGTATTGTAAGGTAAACAAACCGTCCGTTGGTTGGCAGGAGTGACCAAACGTCCAAAAGTTGTTTTGCGTAAAAGAATCACGTAAATGTAAAGGCCCAATTACAATGAACGGATCTCAACATACGTAAACATCAAATTACGCATTGATTCGTCAAACTTTTTTTACACAAAACATATTTTTTGATTTTAATTCGTCACAAACCATTATAAAATAGATAACAATAGCCTTGTTATTGGGTCACAAATAGCCCAACCTACAAAATATAAATAAGTAAGTTAATAATATTAAGCTACTGCTAAAGTAGACTTTTAATGTGTAAAATGGCCCAAATCATTGTTTAAATTTTTTTTTTCTTTTGGTCTAATCATCAAATTTTTTAAAACCATTGTCAAAAGCTTTTTACACACAAATGGCATATTCTACATTTTTTTAATTTAATAATATAATAGTTTTAGTATACAGCACCTATTAACAAATTTGTTTACAATTTGTACTATCTGAAAAATTTTTTGGCTACTAGAGCATAAAATGTAACACAATTCGAAGAAGAAAAATGGTCAAATTCTCAACATTGACTTTTTCAAAACAAATATTTTGGAGATGGGCAATTTTGTGCTCTCAACGCCTCATATATACACTTAAGAAGGCCCACTGATGCTAAATTGGCATTTTATCAGTCTTTTACATTTTGTATACAAAAATTCTGACATTCCAATCCGGCAATTTCTAAACAAGCGAAATTCGTTGTTTGTAATTTCGATCGAATCCGCTTGTATCCGTGCACTGTAATCGATTAGATAGCGAATGAATGGTTCGAAAACCGATTTAGCAGTTGATTCCAGTTTTGTTGTGCGCAGATCCGTTCATTATAATTAGGCTTTAAATAAATTGCGTAAAGAAACTTACCTTTTAGTTTTTCTTTTAGAAATTCTGAACATGTTGCACCCTCGGCAAGAAAAGTGATACAATTCAAAAGTCATAATTTTTCTGCTTTGATAACAAATCGACATAAGTTGTAACGGGTTCTATTGTAAAAAAAACATATAATTTTTAACCTGTGAACAAAAAAATTTAGAAATAACAAGCCTTGAAATAATTAGGTAACGAAAGAAAGCGGCTGTTATTTTTCGAAGAAAACCATGCATGTATGATTTTTTTAAGGTGTTGCCTAAGCTCAGGGGACAACCCTATGATGCACACAGCACAGCTTAGGCGAAAGGAAATTAGGGAAGAGGAGATTGCGAAATTTTAACCTGACAAATGTTGCAAGTGAGCCACACAATGTTTTACATGAAATTTTTACTGTGCAACATCCCAGTGGCTTCGCAAGTACCATTCTAGTAGAATTGCTTCAACCACTGGTACCCAGATAAAACGATGTGTCCTGTGCTGGATTTGAACTCACGCTAACAAGGGAGAAAATCTACAGACGTGCGCCTCAGCCCACTCGGCCACCCACCGGCGTGGATTTCTATTTTATAAAAATTTGGACAACATATCTGAAAAATAGATGAATATTTTTTTATTCAAAAAAACTAATTTTTTTTAACTTTGTTACGTACTTTAAGTTTGTTCCACGACTTTTGGTATAAAACATAAGTGTAAATTAGGGGTTGGTAAATAAGTCCGGGTGAAAAAATATTCTATCACTCAAAAATAATAAAAGATATAACGTGATATCAAGTTGGTGACTTTAACGGTCTTCTTACAATTTTAAAAATAATATTCGGCAATTTCTCTAATTCGCTTTTCTGAAAAATGTCAACTTTTGATTTGTGTGACTTTTCTTGCCAGTGTGTAATGTGTCTATTATAAAACAGATACTGGTACTGGAGTGTTAAGTAGAAGTGGTTGAAAAACCGCGTTACATAAGTCCCACAAAAGACCAGTAAAATGAAGAAATCGCATAAGGCACCACTTCGGAGTAAGTAAATCGCGTAAAAAACGTAAAAAGAGATCTAGGTGTATATTGTAAAAGAAAGTAGGAAATCAGTACATAAAAGAAGGTATTATAATAATGTCGAATTTCTATTTATGCGAATCTTTTTTATCTTTCCACTATAATAAACATGTCAGCTTTGCATATTTTACTTTTATAATTTTTTACTTTTTCCATAATAGAACTTGATATTACGAATTGTTCTTGGACTTCAAATTTTGTACGGTCTTCTTCTTCCTCATTGCATAAAAAGTATTCTTCTGATTCAAGATTGGCTTTCCGGCATTCTCTGTATCAAAATTATTAGACATTTTCGCACGGAAAAACATATTTTCACTCTCGGACCACGGTTTTGGATTTTTTTTTACTTCGTCTCGAAAAGTATTCCTGAAATATTTCCACTTCTTTTAAGCATCCTCCGCTGAAATTCAGAATGGAAACTATATTTTTATTTCATATATTTTGGAACAGGTATTTCATTTAGAGCTTTGTGTATTCCACAAATCTGACAAAGATTCAAGCTCCATTTATCCAGAGTGACGTCACGTCAAATTCGATTTATTAATGAGAATTATTTATGAGTTGAATGTCAGAGTAGTCCAGATATCCCCCAACATCTATTGTCTATATTGTTTACCTAGATTACATTGTCTACGTGAGATATTGCGACGTAGACTACGTCATTATTTACACGTCGACAATGGCGTAATTTACGTTGTGTAGACAATTTGCCCATCACTGTCTGTAAGTTGAGATCTGTAGCACATAAGTATGACTTCCCGTAATTGCAACTTTCTCGATAACTACAACAGGGTCAGTCTTAATTAGTTGCAATTAACGCGAGCGCTCTGTATATAAGAACTCAGTTTCTGTAGGTTAACACTTTTTGAATTTCTAGAAAATATTTATAGGGTTCTCGTATTTCTTGATAGTGTCAAATAAAATCATAATTTAACAGGCCAATCAATGCTGACAGACATAAAGGGTGAATTAACTTGCAAAATTTGTAATGTTTAAAGTACATATTTCGCAAATTTTTCTCTGCCTCGAATTCCTCTCCGCCTAAGTTGAGCTGTGCGCATCATTGGATTGACAATTACAATTCATGACAAAACCGAAATAATCATTAGTAAAATAGCAAATCTTCTGCATTTTTTATGTTGAAACCATATGAGGAAAATAAATGCGGACTTCGTATAAAAGAACAAAAATCTATATGATTTAATTCGACGTAAATCAAATCATGCAATCTGCCCGTTTTCGCATTTATACATCCCAGAACGATAATATTTCCCTGTCAAAGGTCATAAATCGGGTATTTCAGTGCTCATTAATTAACAATACAACC
>QYTT01079136.1:7704-35220 GCA_006980735.1 Dasypogon diadema | reverse complement strand
TTTTGATTAACAATATTCGCTTCACGTTGGTAAAGATATTGAATGGGTATTTTCTGCTGGTGTCCTAGATTACAAGATTTATACCCGTAAAGTGATCCAACGAAACTATATGGGCCTATGCTTCTATGCGTTTTAAGTTGTTGGCAAGGAGATCAGGTTCAGATGAAGAAATAATTCATCGAATTCAGATTTTTTACTTCTTCTCTGTTTATTTGCATGAAAAAGACACAAATTCACTGCACAGATTTCCAACCCAGAAGAAAGAGTTTCTTCCATTAGTGTTGCAACCCCATATAATTTGTGCGGCCACGGCGCGGCGCGAACGTAGAGATCTACTTATGGGTTGCATACTGGAATCGTGCCATCTGCTCAATATTGTATTAATTTTCTTATCCTTCCAATGAGAGTAAAAATGTCTCAAATTTTGGATTTTTATGACATCAATCAAAAGTTTTCTATTCATTTAAATAGTGCCAGTTATATATCAATTCAATTTCAATAATTTCTTTGCGAAATATATAGAGGTGCATTATTGATCTAGCTTTTAGCTTGTGGCACTGAATTTCAAAATTTTGAAACAAAACTGTGAAACTATTCTTCTGCTAACACGAAGGTCTGGTCTTATAAGCTTGTCTGTTGTAATTTAAGACTTCCGTAATATGATATAGCCGGTTCGAGAATATGCTAATACATATAGACTCGCACTAGATAGGAAAAGTTTTCTTATATGTTATAAAAATAAATTTGGCTTTGAATTCGACGAAAGCTTCATCAAAAGATACTTTTTCTCCAGGAACGAAGTGATTCATGAATTTTGATGAAATGTATTTACTCTAAAAAATTACTTACTTTTGGGTTCGAGTAATGATACTTAATTTATGGATCTGTTGCATTTTCGTTCAGATGTAGTATTCTAGAAAATTTGTGAGAATGCTATGATTGTTTCCATATTCAAAATGACTCCTATAAAAGGCAGCATTTCCTTTATGGAAATATATCGCAGCAAAATCCCAATAATTTTCAAAGAGTAGATATTACACAATAAAAAATAGCAGCAATAAAAAAACACTACAGAAAAGTCAAAATTTAAAAAAATTAAAATTAATATTAATTTATTAGTTAATTAATTATTTATATATTCCATTATTTTTTGTAAATAAATGACGCCACTCCGTGGGCGAACACGCTGCACCAGTGCTAAACCACCTGAGCTGCTAATGGAGAAAAAGTTACTGGTATATAAATTATATTGTAAAATTTAAATGAAATTTCTGCGCAAACTAAAGCCTATTGGGTTTTACCCTGTTACTAACATACAACATATCTAATAATCAAATAAATCCATTATTACCAAATCTGATACTCCCCCTGTAAGAGTATTTCAAATAATATTTTAGCATGTGCTCTATTTTCATTTATTTCTTGACGTGAAACATTTATAGCATAAGCTGCAAGTTAGAAACATTTTGTAACGAAACTCAAAATGTAACGCTAATGTGAAAATCGGCCGACTAACAGTGTTAATCAGCAAATGGCGAGGTGTGGTTCTTAAGGTAATTATGTAGGGGCTGTAGGACGCAAAATTCTACGTGATTTTTATAAATTAATTTAAAAGAAAATAAAACTTGCATGTATCTTAAACTTTTATAGAATATTGGGGCATATTTAATGTATTTACATTATAGAGTTTCGGTAACAAAAAATATTAAATAGATTCGACGCAAGACAGACGTTACTATCGGTGCAGCTGATAATTGACGGACAAACTAGCACTGACTGCGATGATCTAAAGCAGATGATCAAAAAGCAGGTGAAAAAAGCGTAAAAGATTTCAAAGTTGTGCAAATAACACAGCTTTGAATGGAAACCAATATTGATTTTTAGCATTAATTTATACTCTTTTTTCGCTGAGGAAAAATGATATTCTAAAAACTTGTAAACTTTCAGAAGTTTTTTGAATAGTTTTTGAGCTATGCTGATGTTGAAGCCAATTTTGAAATTCCGTTTCGAGAAAAATAAGTTTAAACAGTTTTAGATATAGAAAATTAATACTTACAGTTTGAGTCGAATCTGTCATACCTGGGCCTTTTGTTTGGAAAATATATATATAGAAGAAAATATCCTTTATAATAATAATATAAATAATAGTCCAGAAGGCGCACTTCTTAGCTAGGAGCCAAGAAACATTTACCCATATCCGCACTGAGCGTCCACACATTTCGAAGAAATGTGTTAAGATTAGGCTCCCCCACAAGCATGCAAGGATATATAACCTTTAGTAAGGTTAACCAATAGATAAAACAGGTGCAAAAGGGAACAAGTAGTAATGACAATAGAACAAACAACCGGCAATAGGATCTTATCAGCAAAAGAACACAAAAGTACAGCCCAGGAAATGTCAAGAACAACATCCCAACCGAAGAGTCACAGAACCACATGAAGACTAGACGTAAGTATACGTACATCCTTAGACACATTTAGATCAAAGTGCTCCGCAGCGCGGTTAACTGTTATACACATGCGGTTAATAAGCTCATGTCTCACATAGTTCGACAGAAGTTCATTTGAAGAAGAGGGACAGCCCTCAAGCAACGATCATTAGCTTTTAGCAGCAAACTTGAGAGCACATTCATCATAATAACTTAGGGCCGATTTCAATCCGAGACTTCGTCTCGTTATAACAATTTGTGACGTCAGACCGAGACAACTTGGAGCTTGACTAGTTTGTATAAAACTTCATCAAGTTAACCTTTGTGTTGACTTCATGCAAACTACAATTAAAATCAAATGATTCTGAAACAAAAATAATGTATAATTTCCATCAATTCCTGCCTAATAAGCACATTAGTCTTAACCATGGAAGATGAACGAAATGCCAAAAATCAAGCCCAATTGGAACGAGCTTGCTTGATGCTCGTCTCGATCTGACGTCACTAATTGTCATAACTAGACGAAGACGAAGACGTAGATTTGGATTGGAATCGGCCCTTAGTAAAGACTTAAGTACCTACAAAAAGTTGTTATGATATTGTCAGATATTCAATAAAATATCTCATGGTAAATTTGAACATCCTTCGGAGTATATGTGTTCCTGTGTGGTATTGTAAAATTGTATTAAAGATATATTATTGCCTTTTTCTTCAGAATAAATGTCATAATATAATTTTTAAAAATATATCTTATAAATACTTTGCAATTTTGTAATTTGTACATAACAATGGAAAGTTTGCTTCTTCTACTACAGTATTTAGTAATATCTGATATCATGCCATGCCATGCATCTCGGGACTTGATTATTATAATAAGTAGTGCTATAACAAGAAGTTGACTTTGAAGATTGGCAATTTAAGAAAAAAAGATATTTAGAAATCTAAGAATTCTTAAAAATAAAAATACTGCTATGTTTTATCTCTCTTCCGGCAATCGCGTTTCAAGTTTTCAAGCCTTTTACGTCAAAATCATTTGCTTGCTATTTCTCTTCATAATGTAAGGATAATGAAAGGATTCCTGATATCTGAAAGGAGCAAACTCTTATAAGTTACAAACATCTGAAAGGTGTACTACCAGTGATGTCTGTTCAATAAATTCCTCAGACCGTTCATGCATCACGTGCGTCGCGCAGATAACGTTAAGTGTGAAAGTCTCGAAAAAACAAAAGAATCTATTTCATTTCAGTCGCTTTTCAATTTACTGCACATAAAATACCTTTTGTCAGTGCTCTAACTTAACCGATCGCATCGTATCCTTAAATCACTGGAAAATTGCACAAATCCTGCAGTTTGCCAACCACTTGGAAAATTTCTTGGAAACTCAATCTTCTTGCGGTTTCTATTTCCGTGAAGAAAGAACTAAATCTGGTGGCATGAATTGGCACTGATTCAAAACATAATAATCCTGTTGTTTAACCAGGAACAATACGTGATGTCCTGGTTCAAGCCTTAAGATAACAACAAACTTTTCAAGAGCGTCTGGCTCACTGCTCACATTTGATTTATGGAGGCAAAGCACTTGACTGTTTGTTTTGTTTTAGCGCTTTTGTATTTTTCCAATGCACCTTTGGCTCTGTTCTTTCGATTTAAATGATTTTTGGATTTATTCCATGTATGAAAGTAAATTGTATTCTATTAACAAATAACAAAAAGCAAGAGAATGTTAGGATATTTCTTGCTCAATTGCAATTTACGAGACTGCAATTTGGAATGAGTTCCGAAAAGTGACGAACGAAGTTTATGAATGTGGACTATCACTGATTCAAAATCGCAAATGGAATTTATGTCTTGTATAGGTCTAACATAAGGAGAGAAGTATAAAGGGATAAAAATTTTTATAATATGATATTCATCGAAACATGATTCAAAACATAAGCCAACAACGCAATCTATCTGCACCTTTTCTTTTGAGCAGAATACAAAATATTAGGTGTGTGCATATGAAACCGCCGTTTTTTCACAAAAAGTAATTATTTATTTGAAAATCAAAATATAGGAGTACATTAATCGAAATATTTTCCATCGGGTGCCACAACTTTCGTCTATCTTTCAGGCTGGAGACGGATTCCGCGCCTAAAGAAATCCTAGTCTTTTGACCAGGTTTTAAAAGTTCAAAATACACGACACACTTCTGATCCCACCAGATGCAGAGCAAAGCCTTATTTCCATTTTGCTTGAAATGTTGATGGCAGACTTGGATCCACTTATGATTTTTTACATTGAATTGTCAAAATAAATCCATTTTTCATCGCCAGTGACGATTTGATACAAAAAACTCTTTTTTTTTGTCTGGCAAGCAAAATTCCGCAAATGGTTTTTCGTTTTTCTGTCTCTATCCTTCAGTTCGTTCGGAACCCATTTTCGAATTATATTGTGTGCTTTGGCGAGTAGGAGGACGGCTATCATATCAGTAAGACAGGTAGCATGTAAACAAAAGCTTGAAATAAAAAGAAATCGTAGTAAGGGGATTGTTTAGGAATACTGTGATGTAAACAAGTTAAGACGGATCTTGGCAGGGGGATGACAAAAGCCCAACGATAGCAGTCTACTTTGATATCCGTCAAAAATATAAGGTAGAAGTACATGGAAGCATTTAGACATTTGTCAAGTGTAATTTCTAAAGCTATCCCTAAAAAAATAATCGAATTAATAAAGTTGCATAGACTTTCAAAATTAGAGTCTTCTACTTAAGAACATATTTATGAGTTCTGTAAAGTAGTAATTGTAGAATAAATTTGAATTGTATCTAATAAAGGATTCCATGTTTTCTTTTAATACCAATTTTAAGTTTGTAGAACGAAGATACTCTAGTTTATCTTGTTACACTATTCCAGTGCGCCAAATCCTCTGCATATTATATTATATTATTTTATCATTATATTTATTATTTTATCATATTATATTATATTATTATATCAGGTACTTTCTTGTGAATATCTTTTCCTCATCTTGGAGATATCAGTTTACGTCTGTGAACAACATATTACAACTGAAACGAAAACTACTTGTTTTCTCTATAACTCTTCCAGTTGCTCAGATTCCGATTGCGATTTTGTGTAGTAAAATTCAGAATTAATTTCAAATTCCAAGAGAATGAAATAACGTGAAATTTAATTACGTCAACTGCCACCATCTCAAAACTTGAGGAAACAGATAACCAAAACACACCCTGTAAAACTATTTAAAAGTCAAATTGTATAAGAAAATTAATAAGAGCAATGAGCTTCGCTTAAAATTTTCCATAAGCAGGAAATTTGTTTCGGGCTGCTGTGCTTTCAATGCACGTTCTTTATAAATATTAATCAGCTCTTTAAAGTTTGCCAAAGTTGCACTTTCCCTGTAAGTCATGCAAATGTGGAAATGAGAAACTTAATGCGAAAGCTTTAGAGAATATTAAAATAATAAAAGAATAAAGTTTTGCGGCTACCATGAATACTAATAAGGGTGTATTTCCCCTTTATTTGAGAATGCCGGAATAGTACTTTTTGTTGTTTGTTGCTGCATGTCTGTTGCCATGTGACAAGATGAAGTCACTACCAGAAGTTAACTCAACTGAATCTTTCGAAAATATCATGGAATTTCTTTTCAAGGAAAATATAGAATAAAATCCCTGTTTATAGGGATGAAGATTGATTCAAATTTTATTTGGCTTAAATTTTAGCAACAGAATTCAATTTACAATTTAAATTAAATACATTTTGGCCTGTAAAGAATTTAGCCAATTTGCCCTTATAATTTTTAACAGAGAAGTATAAAACTGGCCGGTAAAATAATATATGTTAAAATTCAACGAACATTTTCTTCTTCTTCTTCTTATTGATTTCGGGGCTCCCCTGTAATTCTGTAAGTGCCTCCATTGGACACCGAAGGCTCACCCCACTGGCTTGACTCTTTAGGGTATAACGCCAAAAAGTAGTACGATAATTACCGTCAATATATAATTACAACTATTCCAAGAAAAAAACCGACATATGAAATACAAAAAAAAACAAAAGAAAAACTCCTAAGCCTACTGAGCCGCTACAGCAGGATGTACGTCCTCTCTGCTCAACGACTGAAACGCGACTGAACGAACATTTTATGACAAGAAACTTCCATAAATAGAACGAAATAGAACGAAATATTAAAAACGTATACAAAATCAATTAACATGTAGTTATACAGTGTGTTCCAGTGAAAACGAAATAAACTACTTCTAGGGTATTTATAATCATGTTTTGAAGAATTGCTTCAACACATAGATTTTACTTTAGTAATCGATAAAATTCAGCAATTTCAAGCTATTATTAATTGTTATATGTGTGTTAAAGCCTAATGAAAATTAGGAGATCCATCTCCGATATGATGTTTCTTTAAAGTTAAATTATTAATTAAATTAAATTCTTTAAAGTTTTATTATTAGATTTTATTTTCGAGAAGAAAACATTTTATATTTTTCACTTCTTCACTTCAACTCCTAAGCGGAGGTGAGGTCCACCTTAAAAACTTTGACTGGGGGTCGAGCAGCATCTTTTTTCAAAACCTATTAAATGTTGTTTCAAACGCTACTTTGTGTGTTCAATTTGGTGCACTAGTTCTCGAAAGATTGTGTTCCAAACTTGTAAGGTGGAGTTTGTAGAATTCCATAAACAATATACTAGTTTTAAATCTGTTAAGATTTATTTATTACAAAAATAAAACACTTTTTGTCTTTAAAATTTGAATAAAAATTCTTATTGCTGAAATAAAATATACCTAAATGTTTGAGCGAGTTTTTAGAAAATGATATTTGCCATCATTACCCTAAAGTTGCTTGTTTCTTTTTCGTTGGGTTACCCTGTATACTAAAAGTTTCTGTGAAGCCTTCTTATCGAAATAAAATCTAACTCATATATGCGGTACTGAGGAATATACGGGGTGATACAGAAAAGTGTGTTCTAACATATGCCAATTGAGGTTATGGGGTGTCTTGATCAACGTTTGTTCGGAGATTGTGCTCTAAAGTCACTCTCTCGCCATTTTTTCTTAAATTGAAAATTTTTCGTCTTTGGAGGGAGGTACTCTTACTTAAAATGTATTAAGTCCTTTAAGGGAGATCGCAGGACAATGATATGGAGCTTATTGGAAAACATACGCTCTTAGCTATCAAATAGTATCTAATACTCTCCAATCCATCCGCAACAGTAAAAACTATAGATACGCTTTAATGTTCAGCTTTCTAAAATTAAAATCGAAAATTCAGTATTTTATCCTTCGTTCAGCAAAATATCCCTCTAGAGGTATTGTCTTTTCTTTTTAAAAGTTGTGTCCTTCAAGGGCTTTTCAAAACAAAAAATCACGTCGATATCTTCAGCCGTTCAGAAGTTGTTAACATTAATAGAAGATCAGACACCATCGACTCTTCCACAATTTTGTTCATGGAGTCATGCCTTCAAGGTGAGAGAGCACGATTAACATTTTCAATTCGGAGATGATTTGTAGCCGACGTTTTTTAGTGATGTTTACCCGATGGCTTTCTTCATTTTGGCTCTACGTTCTTTAAATTTTGGCTTGCTTTCTTTGGATTTCAATTTAACTTACTACTACGGTTTTGGATTGGATTGTCTAGGATAAAAACAAAAAGGAAGAAGAACTCTTGGTGGAACTTTGGATCAAAAATCGGAAAATATTTCACTCCATTTTCACTTTACTGAAACGAGAAATTTGGAAAAAATGTTTGCAGATGGAATAGCTAGCAAATTGCTAGTATTTAAAATTTTTTTGGATGTTTCGATCTACAATTCACTTACAGCATCTTTGACATTTTCGTAAATAATTGAACAAATATATAATAAATAAGTAATAATAAACAATTTGTTACTTCAATTCTTATTTAGAGGATAAGTCAATTGAAATAATTCGTTTTTATTTGTTCATCCTGTTAGAGGTTTTTTACTCCAAATTTATCCTTTTGAAAAACAAATGTACTCTTTTGCAAATCGAATTCACCTTTTTGCAAAACAAAGTCATACTTTTGCAAATCAAATTCAAACTTTTACAAATAAAAAAATCAAATGTTTCTTTTTAAGTACAATAGTTTAGAAAAACGATGCACATTAATTGATAAAAAATTCAAAATTTTATTTATTTCAAAAATGTATATAAAACACTAATTTAATAATGACCATCAATTCATAAAATATGTAATGTACGGAATTTATAATTCGATACATAATATTTCGGAAATTGTGTGTAGATACTCATAACACATAATTCACAAACGCAACCTATAATAGTTTTTCTACAACAGTTGCTATAATAACCTTATATACATATTCATGTAACAATTGTAAAAGTTTGTAAAGGCAGCATTTGCAACAGAGCCATCAATTACATCCATCAAACATCTGAAATTTTTAAGTGCCTCTGTTGGTGTTAATCACCTTCCCCTCGCACTTACTGTCTAAGAGCATATATTGTGCACTTGCATCACCACCAATTTCAAGATTAAGGTACGTTACCACATACTCCTATCTTATTAAGGTCATAAGTTCCTTTAAAAGTGAAGGAATCATGAGGCTTATAAGGAAGCTAATCAGATAGTATAATCTTTTCGACTTTAAGTTTAAAGTTTTAATATCTTTGCCTTTGGTCTTTCACATATTTCATCATAAAAGTATTTTGCTCCTTTAATCTCACCCTGTTTATATCGTACTCGTACAGTACTTTTACGTGTGGTGTTTTAAGTTACAAAAATGAATCTATGAGACGCTCGTTTGTGGAAATAGTTTCATATTAAGACGTTTGTTTTTGCAAAGTAAAATATGACAAAAAAATGAGGAAATATCCCCGTCTCATCGTTCGGTAATAAAGTCATTTTCGAAAACTTCCAAAAGTATTGAATAGTACAAACTTCACTTTTCACAGCGTTAAATTACTTAAAAAATGTGCAACTTCCATGTCGATGTTTAAAGGTGCGGGGTAATAATGTGGAAAGTTATAATGTGGGAATATTTACCATTTCATTTCATGATATTATGTAGTATTATTTTTCAACATAACAACCTTATTGTAATTTATCTTTGGGTCAAATGAATAAAATTGAAGCAATTGCTTTTGCTTAAGTTTTATAGTAAATACTTTAGCAGCTGTTTTATGCTTCTGAGAAAACCAACGATTGCCATCAAAATTTGCTTGAAGATGATTGTAAAAGCGTTTACTTGATTTTTGTTCGTCAGGCTCTAATTTTCTACTATCAGTTTTTCATGATTGCAGGTAAAATCAAAGCATAAGCGGCTGTAGATTGCTCACGTTCATGTATACAGTCATTAAATTTCTTTTAAACAAAGTTTTCGAAAGTCCTCAAGGACATAAGTTCACTCTAATGCCGCTCCTTTTACAGTTGCTGATTTAATTGTTTTATTTGGAAAGTTTTCGTGCTGAAAACTTCTGAATTGCTTATCAGGACATGCAGAAAATAAAAGATACCTAATTCTTTTACAATACACTTTCCCTAATGATGCTATCAGAAAAGCTCATTTGCATTTCTTAAGAGACTTCATCACCAGAGACCATTTCGAAACTTTGTGCCTGTTCAAGATTGTCAGTCTGATTTAATTAAAACTTGTGACAGGCATGAAGGGATTTGTCTCCATTGCACTTAGTTTGGTTTCTGTTGTTTTTGTCCATCAAAAGCTTCCATTACTATGCAAGTCTCAAACAAAACTGTTTGTTTCTGTCAGGATAGTGTACCCGCTTAAAGTTTGATTTAAAATAGAACTTTGCTGGTATGCCTCCATCATTCCCCTTAATAGCAGAGTCCTTCTGGTATTTGAGCACAATAGCTCAGGAATGATACGTGAATGTATTCCCGTGTCATGAAAAGTTTAAATCGTAGGGATTTATTGTTTCATATTGCAGGCTGTCTATCATCAACTGGGTCAAGCAAAACCAATGTATACTTTGTGCCTTCAGTGTGCGGATATCTGAGGACTGGATCTCTGCAAATCTTCAACTTTGTTATATTCTCGCATTTGCAGTTTGAGTTCCCTTTTTCATGTGGAAATAAGCACGGATTAAAAAACTTTTAACATTGTTTCATCTGCTTTTGAGGGAATAGAGCTGTGTAATGCTTGCTGCCCTGTGCAAATTTATTTGAAGAATTAATCATGGAGCGTGGTGCTTTCAACAGCGAATATGCAGTAAATTTTGTGGAATATGAATTTTTTCAAATTAAATTAATGCAAGAAAAGTGGATAATAAATTTAATAGCTTTTATTTGTGTGTACAAATGCTGACTAGATGTGAAGTTAAATTGTTTTATACATATCACAGATTTAACAATTTCAACCCGCCGCTCTGTTGAGGAGGAGAGAGCTGTCTCATGTTGCATTTAGTTTATCATGTAATTCTCTCTTGACGTTCTTATGTGAACCACCCGTGGTTCACGCCGGGTTGAACGTGTTAATGAAAGGAATGAGTTGTTCATGCTTTAATCAGTGCCCGTTAAACTCGAATATTACACCAATTTCGAAATAGACTAGTAAATTCAAATAGACTTTTTAAATAACTAGAAAAAATGAATATTTCAATTACAACTCTAATAACATTAAAATGAAACAAGAGAATAAATTACATAACATTATAAAAAATTATATATATATATAGTGAGAATTAAAAATCACGCAAAACATTTAAGTTAGCTTTAATAAATTGAATGCAAAACCTTTTAAATGCATATACATTTTTTGAGTTTTCAATATAATTCACTGAATGTGAATTCCATGTTCCAGATGTATTGACCCTGTTTAGACAAAACGCATTTATGTTATGTAGGTTAAATGCTTGTGCATCACCAACGTAAGTTAGATTACGGTGCAAATATTGTCGAAGTATTTTATTTCGTATCTTAACTATAAATACTAAAGGATGTTTGGATTGGATTGTTTTTTCCTTTACGGTCATCCATCCCAGTGCAATCAACATTGTCCGTATAGACGTAAATCTGTTATAAAAAAGTATGGCCCACATAACTTTGTTTTGCAGCTTTTGCAGGCGATCAATAATTTCTTTCGAGCTCGAAAATAAGATAGTGAAGTACTCAAAGTGAGGTTTTATTATGGCATTACAGATATGAATTGAAGTCATGGGTGATATCTTTCCTCTCATTGTTTTTAGAAATCAAATTTTTCCCCTATGTTTTTACATATATAATTCACATGATTCTTAAAATTGAGATTGTCATCAATCATTACATGTATGTATTTAAATTCCTTAACACGACATAGTCTGTTTCAATTTATTCCGATGTTGTCATTGTAATTACCGTTAATCAGCATATATTTGATCTTATTTATGTTTAAGACTAATTGGTTCATTTTGAGCCACTTATTTACTCCTTTTAAATCTTTTTTCATGTACCTTACTCTATCTATAATATTATCACAGAATACATACAACAAAGCGTCATCCGCAAAAAGGGAGATCCTGGCATGCTTCAAAATTCGAGAAAAGTCATTAATATATACAAGAAACAGCAAAACTCCTAGAGTTGATTCCTGTGGCACACCAATTTTTATTTCAATTCTATCTGATGATACTTGATTAATACGTGTTACTTGTTCTAAGTGCGATCTGAATTCAATTAAGAGCGATTTCACAAGAATGCCTTTTTTTAATGTATTGCCTAAGGTCAGCTCAGGGGACAAACCTGAGATGGACACTGCACAGTTTAGAAAGGAAATTGGGGAAGAGGAGATTGGGAAATTTTAACTTGACAAATGTTGTAAGTGAGCCACAATTTTTAGCATGAAATTATTACTGTGCAACATCCCAGTGGCTTCGCAAGTAGCCAATTCTTTTCAGTAGAATTGCCTCAACCACTGCTATCCAGATAAATCGCCGTGAACTGTGCAGGATTCGAACCCATGCCAACAGAGGAGAAAATCTGCAGACGTGCGTTTTAGTCTGCTGCTGTTCCAACAAAAGTTCGTTTTTCTCCAACTAAGTTTCTAATTATTCATGTACTAATTATTTCAAGATTTTTTTTCATGCATTGACAGAATATTATTGGCTTTATAGTCCTCACCATTTGTAGCAGTTTTTACCTTTTCCTTCATTTAGGGGCTTGTTAATTATCTTAAGGAGTAGATGACCCAAATCTTGCCAGTTATCCAAATACATCCTTAGGTTAAGTAAGTTACTGTCCCGTTTACATTTCATATATGCTAATAACTTTTTAAATTCACTCATAGTTATTTGATGAAAACTAAAGGAAGGTGCCCCCTTGGGCATTCTGTTACACTACATGTGGAATATTACCGCTAAGTACCTCAATACTATTTACAAAAAAACCCAGTATTGATCACAAAATTCACATTTTTCAACTTTGACCATGAATAACTTTTCAAGGACACAACCGATCGGGACAGCCAATGTCTTCTTCCAAATGAGTCCTTGGTCGTTATCATATGATGTCCTTGTAAGGAGTTAGGACATAAAATCTTTGCACCCTGTTTTGAGGGGGAGAAAGTGATTTTAGGGTGCTGGGGGTCTCTGAACAAACGTTGATCAGGACATTTCAAGGAATCAATTGGAATACCGCATATTGATTTGTTACATATTGATTAGTTCACTCTTCACGATATTACAATGTTTTACTTTTTCAAAAATTTATTCAATGTTAGTTTTATGAAATTTAAAAACCGGCCAAGTGAGAGTCTGATTTGCGCACGCACCATTATCTATAACAAAAATCACGTTTGTTGTATGGGAGCCCCACTTAAATATTAATTTTATTTTAATTTAATTATTTATTGTTAAAGTGAATATATAACTAAATATTCTGTTGATATTTCAAGCGTCTACCTGTTGCCGTTATCAATATCGAGCAAAAACGAGCAAAAAAATCACGTTTGTTGTATGGGAGCCCTCTCAAATATTTATTTTATTCTGTTTTTTAGTATTTGTTGTTATAGCGGCAACAGAAATACATCATCTGTGGAAATTTCAACTGTCTAACTATCACGGTTCATGAGATACAGCCTGGTGACAGACGGACAGCAGAGCCTTAGTAATAGGGTCCCGTTTTTTACCCTTTGGGTACGGAACCCTAAAAACGGTCCCTGTAGAAAATTTACTGAAGTTATATAAATATTATATGTACATAGGAATATTTCAAGAAAAAAGTATTTTTATTATTACGTAAATACAACGAGGTTAACTCTCTATGGATATATTGATCTGTTTTATCATCAAGTTTACAGCATGAGAAAATTTATAGAGAAAAGTCTTTGTGTTAAAACTCAGTGGACTTAATCTGTATAAGAATTCGACACTATATCTCCCTATATTTAACATTAACTTCAATTCGCGGTTATATATTTTAAATTAAATTTCATGTTGGAGTTTATTAATTAAAATGGAGCTCGCAACTGCTTTAATAAAATTTTTAAGGTTTCTGAAACGACAAAAAGGGAGGAGGGGGTTCACTATTATCCCACTCCCGACAAATATTTGTGTTGTGTAAACTTGCGAAGCAGAGCGAAAAGTTCCCCTGCATTGTCGCGTAACATTTTTATCTCGCATGAAACAAAAGCAGAGGAAAGCCCCTTAAGAATTGCATTATCATTGGCGTAATTAATATCACCTTCTCTTCGTGGACCACTTTTATGGAATTCATAAATAATAATGACTCATAAAACTTAAAGACCAAGAGTGCCGGGAAAGGAAAATTACTGCATGGGAAACGAGCAACTGTTGCACGATAAAAATGCATTTAGACTCTCCGAAGCGATACCAAGGAACTAAGGTGAACTCTTATCAAAATTTATGTCCTTCTTACTGAGCTGGAGCATTTCGCTTACTTAGTATGTGTCGTTACGTTCTTTACGACCACGTTATTCACTTCCTTGCGCTATTAAAGCGAGATAAACGTTAATTTAAATTAATAATTATTTTTTCAATTTACTTCCCAGATTATGGACCCTGAAAACTTAATTATTTTTTAATTAAAAAGGACTGGGACTAGAATGTTCCATTTTTTACGTCCTTTTATGATAGTTGAAATTATACGTTGGAATTTATTTTACTTTTACATAGGAAATATGTGGTGTGCTGAGGATTTGAATAACAAACGCGCAAATTGCACGTTTTGTAGGTATTCTGAAATGGATAAAATTTTCGTAGTTTCTTAACATAGAATTCTTGTGATTACAATAATATATGTTATTTATTTATAGGGGATTCGAACCACTCGCTCTTTACTGTTTATAACCCTTCTTATCTGTTTCCGGGGCTCTTTAAGCTTGTTAAGTTTTAGATTTGCTTCCCTTTGATGTATTTTACAAGATATCTGCAGTTAATCAGGCACATCAACACAAGTTTCCAATTTATCTGTATCTTTGAGAATCTAGGCCTTTTTAGGTGTGAAGTAAATCTCGACATTGATGACGAACTCATCATGCCAATGATCAGGTAGTGAGACCTCATCTGAAATTTGCCACTTACTAATGGGAACATTAGATCCAATACATCTTACTTTACAGATATGATGGGAATTTAACTGGCCTATAATAATGATGTGAAGATTGGTGTCACGAAACCCTATAAACTACAATCCTTGAATCGCCCTTGAACAAAGAACATTATTTTTTTTATGAACGTTTTAGCACAGAAGAAGTTGGTTCTATAAATTTCGGTGGACCATTTACTACTATCGTAAAGCATTCATAAAAAGCAAATCATATGTTAGCACACAAAGTCACTTCACGCCTTGTAGTTTCGAGGGTTTTGGCAGCAGTTTGCTATTGTTTCCTCTACAGCTGGTGGGTAGCATTCATTTCCTTAGTTGGAATTTGTAATTATTTCAGTTGCAATCCTATTGACACATATTGATAGGAAATAAAAATTTACATATAGTATAGTAGCAAACAAATTGCTTTATCGCCCTTTCTTCATTGAATCGTAAATAAATTTATAGGATTGGTTGTCGACCATTCCTAGCATTTTTTCTTTATGAGGCTAGGACCCTTAATAGGAAGTTCATTTAGATGTAACGAAATCATGTGCCACTCGATCCATTACTTGAAAATTTCGGATTCGTTGCTTTAGTGGGCTTAGAACTCTTTAGTCCTGATTTCGTTTTATGCTTTTTCTTAGGAATATGTTTAGATTTGAGGTTCTCATCTAATGTGACTCATTTGATTTATAGGATAGTTTTTCATAAATATTTTAATTCTGTTGAAAAATAAAATAATTTATGATAGTATTAGTGCTATAAATTAGTTTCCTGTGTAAAATTTGTGAACGTATTTGTTGTCAGTAAACAATAAACCTTAATTATGATTGTAGGGACATAAATCTTAAGTAGGTTCACATTTAAATTAGAAATTATCAACCCCTTAAAGAAACTCAGGAAGCTAATAGAGAAAACGATGAAACCAACCTGGTGTAATGTCTACTTGCCAACATCAAGTTTCCTAATTTTCCACTTGATCTCACATTGATTGAGTTAATTTAATTAAGCTCTCAGGTGAAGTTTCGCGGCGGCTCTACACAATAAAACATTCCAGAATAGAATACCGAAGTCAAATGCCTGGCATCAGGGTTTGAACATTTCACCTCCACTGCCGATTTCAAATCGCTCAGCAAATTAAATTTGCCTGTGGAAAGTGCTATTGTTACAAGGTCCTGGAAGGATAAACCTGGAATCCTGTAATCAATTTATCTGGGGAATTTCGTTCAAGGCGACAAGTTGATTTAAGATGAGAATCTATGCATCCCGGAACTCATTTTAATACCTGAAAAAAAACGAAAACAAAAGGTTTTATGGGCACATATCATTTGATCGAACAATAAAACATTTAGGGAACTAAGCAAACGTGCAGTGGAGCAAAGTGTGTCCTATCGATTGGGAGGTTAACTTTTTCCTCTTGGAGATCCGGGTAAGAATTTTTATGTTTTGCAAATAAAGTTTTCACATAAAACAGTCAAAAGAAGTTTCGACGCTTATTGCCCGGCTTTAGCATTTTATGGAGCACTTGGGATTAAAAATGTTTAAAAAAGACTTTGAAGCGTAGGCAAAATAGGAAGTGGGGATGCTAGCAGTAATACGATTGCCGTATGTCCTGGAAAAATTTGTTTTTAAGACCGTAAAACTTGGGTGAAAAGGAATTTGACGGTTTATAGGGCGTGGGCCCTTTTAGTGATGAAAAATTATTTTTTTTTGATAATAATCTCATATAAAGCCACTTAGAAAGGAATGATGCTATTAAAAAGCTCACAAAAGTTATGAAGGGATTTATTTGCCTTTTAAATTTTGTCTGATAAAATCTCTAAGGGAAATCTTAGAGAATAAGATCATTATTAATAAAAATTTATTTATAGATTTGCGATAATACATAATGCGTTTTTGCATAGAGGAAGGAAACAAGAGCATGCTCAATTAATAACACCAGCCGACATATATTAAACTTTGTTTGCTGCTATAATATCATGACATGTGTGCGGCTAAGATAAAGAAGATAAAGGACAATGAAATGCCTCAACAAATGTCTTCTGATTTTAATGCAATCTTTTATTTAATGGGAAGATGTATAGAAGCGGTAAAAATATTGGAAGAAGTAAGTTATTTGCACAGTTCTTAGCACGTTTCCTTCAAAATTGTTTGTTACCGACGATTTGTTTTTGGCGACTATTTCTTCTTCTGTTGTGTCCTAAATAGTATTTCTGTATCGGGTCTTATCCAAAAAGCATGTCAATGAAGCCTTCTGCATGGATTGAATTTTCCTGTTTGTTGTGAAAGCCTGGGTACTATATGTCGTGACGTACCATGGAGCTCCTATATAATGCTCAGAGGCTTTGATGCCATGGTGTTTGAATCATCATGAATGAATTTCCTGGCCAATTTAGCAACTCTCTGAATCCTTGTGGCCATAGTTATTGATCTATAAATCCTCTTTGTTCCTTGTCCAAGCCCTTGGGTACCAGGATAATCCGGCCGCTGGGTGAGA
This sequence comes from Dasypogon diadema, assembly GCA_006980735.1. Lineage (NCBI taxonomy): Eukaryota > Metazoa > Arthropoda > Insecta > Diptera > Asilidae > Dasypogon > Dasypogon diadema. The sequence continues at coordinate 17,762 of QYTT01079136.1, read as the reverse complement.
TTTCGGGCTACGTAAAACTATCCACGTGAGAAGGAGCCCTCCCTCAACTCGATTCCGTCAACTTTTAACGTCTGTCTGTGAGACATATATGTATATAGTGATCATCCTGCAATCTCCCAAATTCAACAAGGAAGTCAAATGGTAAAGTTAGGTTAGGGGAGGAACTGAATAGAGAGGGCATTGTTTTGGCCACGTTGATAGAAGTGGACATACTCTCGACGAAATTCAGTACGAAAAACTGAAAATTGCCTTGCTAAGTCATGAGGTTAGGCCGTTGGTGGTGAAGTGGGTGGACAACTTGTTGAGGAATAGGGCGACCAGGATTCAGACTGGTCACGCGAGTGTTAGGGTTAGGGATACGAGAAGGCGTCCACAGAGAGGAGTGTTATCTCCTTTTCTGTTTTTTTACTTGAAGATACGGGCATTCAAGTCATTGGCTATGCGGATGACGTGGCGATAGTAGCGAGTGAAATATGAACCACTGTGGCTGTTTTTATCTGAGATCAACGTTGCTAGGGTGGTCAAATACCTGGATTCCAAGCTGATCTAGAAGCACTGTGTAGAAGAAAAGATTAGAAAAGTGAAGATTGATGCCACACGACCATGTAGATCGAATGGATGAAGGTGATGTATCTCGCCGAGATTAGCACACGGGATATACAAGGTGTTCCAGTGACCGATCGGGCGTCCAGGGCGTCTCCATTAGACAAATAAAAATTTTATGGGAGAAGGGGGAGGCAGTCCTAACAGTTTCGTGATAATAGCACTTGAATGTTTTTGGTGGCTTTTTACGATGAAGGCCGTATAACTCGTACTGAACATGGCATGTGCACGGGCTTTAGTGCCATATCGTAGAGAACATTAGCGGCTTGTAAATGAATACCTACTCACTTTTCTACTCCTCTTCGTTTGGGAGCAACGAATTTTCAAAATCAAAATTTTGGCTTTTTTACATTTTTTTACATAAACATGCAATTTTCTCAAAAAACGCTTTAACTGATATTTAATTTTCTTGCTTTATTTTGAATCTCCATAATTTTTCCATTCTATGAACAATGACAACGAAAACTCTCGGAAAAATAAAAAAGAGATAAATTTATGTCGGTTGAATATTGGTACGTATTTAGGATGATGTTTTGCTGGAAATTTCAATATTTTCAAAAAAACGAGCAAGATGGAAAGGTTTTCACACTATACTACTTGAAGTGGTATCACTGACCTTCGGATATAAAATATTTCAACAGGACAACGCGCCGTCACAACGAAATTATTGACTGGGGCATGGAAGCATCGTCAATTTATAGTTGAGGAATATAAGGATTAAATGGGGATTAAAGGGGGAATTCAACGTGAACGGGAACATAGAACGGAAGCATAGTAAAATTCAGCTTGCTTTTCTTAGTCAGTGTAACGAGCAAGCTAAATTTTACTTTGCCGTTGCCGTTCACGTTGAATTGTAGATACGCTTTAATTGTATGTAAGGTGTTTGATAGATAAGACTAATGTCCAGTTTTGCAGTTGTTACTTAAGTTCCAAACAACAAACAAACAACTTTGCGTTAATGCGGATAAAGGAGATATTTTTGAAAAATTTAAAAAGCGTAATCTTTAATTATTTAGTATATTCATTCAACATAACTTTTGAATTAAGTTAATTAACTACTTTTTTACAATTATTTTCCCGATCTACTATTAAAATTTAGAATTTAAGCTTTCGTAGTACAAATAAAATATTGAAATTGCGAAAAATATTCATGAATAACTTTTTTATTATTGTATAGCATTTACATTTCAAATGCAGCCATTTCAAGAACAGCTACAACCAGATAAAAATCGAGACCAACCAAATCAATATCAGCGCAACCCAATTCAAAATCAAGCACACCGATTTCATAAACAAGGCCAACCAACTAAACAACTTTATCAATCCCAATTGCAGCCTATTCAAATTCAACAACAATCAATTCAATTCCAAAAACAACCATTTGAACATATAGTAAAGTGCTATTGTATTCACACCAATCTACTCAATGATCAAAATTTTCATATTCTAAACCAACCTTCCACTGAAACATGGCATGGAATTTTAATTTTAATTGTTTGTAATTGGGAAACGGTTGAAACGGTTGCTATCGAGTTTGACTCGATTGTATTTGAATTTGAACAATTTGTCGAACATTTGAAATAGTTGATGCTGATTTTACTTGGTTGGTTTTGTTTTTGAAATCGGTGTGTTTGATTTTGATTTGGTTGACGTTGAAATTGATTTGGTTGGTCTTGATTTTGATTTTGTTGTAACTGTTCTTGAAATGGTTGTATTTGAAGTATAAATGCTATATAACTTATTAACAATGTTAGCTTGGGGTCATTTCAGGTAGTGATCAAAACTGATCATTGTCTTAATTTTGATTCCTCAAATTGATTTTCGTCTATTTAATTTGAAATTTATCACAAACTATATTTTACATTCGCTGCGCAATTTGCTTATTCTCGCACGAAAATTCAACCACAATTTCAAGCATTTCTGTTCCTCGGAAAATTTAACAATATATATTTTCGCGTTACAAAAAATATATAATGTATATATACTTTTGAATTTTGTTCATTCTACATTATTTCCTGACTCCATTTCCATGAATACCCAGATAAATGACCAGTCCATTCTCTTCTAGTACAAAAATAGTGTTAAGTTAGTCTTAATTAGGAGACTAAGTCTGGCAGTATTCTTAAAATCTAAAAATCTCTATAACTTTGAAATTGTTTGATTTGGTTTCTGGTCGATACCTGCTCAGGTAATTTTTTCGTTGTCTAGTACTTACTATAAGAATGTAGAGCTGACATTTCTTCTTCTTTGATGTCCTACTTGGTTCAATCACTATTTACAATCGGAGTTGATGTCCTAAAAAGTGCTCCTACAGTCATCCAAAATGTATGCAGATTGGTACTTCTATAATTTAGTTTCGTGCCAAATTTGATCACTTTATTGCAAAAATCACTCCCGTCCCAATAAAAGCACTGCGCTACTTTTCGCGAGGGCACAAATGAATAAAATGGGAAATGCAGGAAAATGCATGATTGAAATCGGAGAGTTTTTTATTATTCATGGCGGAACATGGCTTGGAGAATAATGTCTTCGATCTGGAAGAGAGTAAAAATTTATTGCCATCTGTTGTAAAAGGGAAAATTGGGAAAATCTATTCTCATACTTGCACGTAGTTGGGAGTATTCAGTGCATACATCACTGCCTCAGCCACGTCCTTTGCCTTCAATTTCGGTAATTGAGCATACGCGGAAGAATCATAAACGCCCAGGAAGTCCGTATCCACCATCCCTGGACTGATGCTCTGAAATTGAAAAATTTCGCTTACAATATGATAAAGCCAGTCGGTGTGACACAGGATGATCTTAAAGGATAAACGGCCAGCGTGATACGTACCGTCAATTTAATATTTAATTTGTGGAAATGAATTTCCTGGCGAACTGTCTGGCAGAGGGCCGAAATTGCATGTTTCGTCGACGGATAAACGCTGAACAGCGGCACCGGCACATCTGGTACTCGATGTCCTAATATGCTGCGGAACACATTTTAATTAATTAAGTTTTAATTTCGTCCAATTCTATGTTGAAACATCCACGTAATGTTAATTTAATTCCCTTTTCCATTTATATGAAATGCGGCTCAATACGTACACACAAGTGCGGGATGTAATTAAAAAGTAGTCTGCCCTCAACTGTTTTTTTTTTGGGGCCGATATACCCATCCGTAGCGCAGCAGCCACGATTTTAACACACAAATACTATAGGTGCAAAATATTTATTTATTCGCATCCGTTTATCGGAGAAAATCCGCTTTCAGGTATTTTTGAATTGTAGCGAAATTTGTTTATATAGAAAGTGGTTATATAATCAATAAATTGAACGCCAATTTCAAACTGAAAATAACCAAATGCATTTAATTGGAGGTAAGTAGATAGATTTTTGCTGTTTTCAGGTTTCCACAGCAAACAAGTGGAAATATGAAACTGTTAATATGTGGAACATGGGTTTTATCAATTCCATATAGTCGTTGATGACCTAAAGCACCGCAATGTGTGTACACAGGTGTTAGAAATAATATTGAAATGTTTGGATACTGATTGTGAGTCCTTGCTTTGAAATGTTATTTGTAAAATTGTTTTGAAATTACTACAGGCTTTTGAGTTGTTCCCTTAAATTACTTTGCCCATATTTCTGTGAATGTGTGATTCTTTCCACTTTGATCGATAATTGCGTATTTCGAAAGTAGGTATAAATTTGTTTGACTCACATCACACATATATATAGCACATAACATATTTGCATAAGAGGACAGGTAATATTACATATATTTTTTTTTAATTTTATAATTTGTATTGTATCGTTATTAGTTTTCTTAAAATCTTCAATTTAGGACTCCATCCTAGGCAGAACGAAGAATTCAAATCCTAAATTGGAATGTACAATATACCCATTTAATACTCGTTTGTATCTCATTAGATCTCTTCTCATTTCCATTATAACCTATGAGTGCAAAGTGGTTGGTAAACTTGATAGTCAAAATTTTACAAAGTTTTAGTATTAAAGCGTCGGTAAGAGTTAATTGCTTTTGTTACTATGCCAGCATTTTTGTTATTAATTTGTATAACTAGTTAAGGATATCTTTTTCATGCCATCTGAAGTTTCTGCTTTTTATGGTCATTGCGAGCCTCTTGCATTTCTTTAGTTCTTAATAATTTTCTTTTCTCACTCTTGTACAAACATAAAAGACTTGAGCCTTAATTGTGCAATGCCGCTGTTATTAAATAAATGAAATGAAATATACCAAAAGGACTATACTGCACTATCTCAAAATTACAAAGATTTTTTTTTCATGGAAATTTTTTCACGTTTAGCCAATTCCCAAAAAAGGAGAGATGTGTAATCCTTTTAACTATAGATCAATAGTAATCATTTCGATTCTGAGAAGGATTTTCGAGGCTCTTGTCAACGTATAATTGGTAAAACACTTTGAGATATTCCACCAAATGTATGACTACCAATTTAGTTTCCGAAGCAGCATTCTGCCTTATAAAACAAACTACCAGTCTGTGATCTAGATCGTTATCTTCTAACATAGATGGTGTACCACAGGGCTCTCTATTTTCTCTCACTCTCTTTCTACTCTTAATTAAGCTGAGGTGTTTCGCCCGATTTAAGGTATTATCAAGACTGAACTCCTAATTGCTATTTGACATGCTCATAAGAATAGGTATGAAAAGAACATAATGTCAGACTTTGTGAGTTAGCCATTTACATAGGTAAAACAAAGAGATCTCTGAGGACTAGATTTAAAGAACATATTACCTCTAGTAAAACAAATAAACCTAGTTCTAGACTCGCTAAAAATTTGCGAGATTGAAAACATTCGGCAATTATTAATAACATAAAACTGGTGCACGGCTTGAGAGTTGGAAAAATACTGGACAGATACGAGATATATGAAATGAGAAGGAAACAGAAGTATGATAAAAACTTAGTTAATAATCAGTTAGACTTTAATAACAGAAGCCCTTTACTCGACCCAGTTATTGTTAACATTACCTCTGAATATGTTAAATTTATGTTATTAGATAAAGCTCTGAAATGTTGAAGTCCAAGTGTTTGTCCTTTTTTGTTTTCATCGACACAATTACTAATTTTACACATATTAAATTTATGTTCTGCATGTTCATTTCTGAGCCCCATTTCAATATTTTCCCATTTTGAAATTGATAGCAGCTTTTTAGTCCTCCTTGCAGATTTACATTGGTAGGGTAATTCTGTTACTATTGTAAAAAAATAAGTCAAACAATGCTTTAGTTTTGGAAACTAAGATTAAGGATTAAGATTTAATCAAATTCCAGGAAAAGTTTAAAGATTTGGGGAATAAAAGGTTGGCTCAATTTCCACTCCATTCAACCTCACAAATAAAATAAACAAACATACATACCAAATTTCAATTTTTTGCGTTGCTCCGTTCGTCCGTAATCATGTTGACAAACGGACAGACGGACAGACGAACATGTATAAATCGACATAACTTTTGATCCTGAGTAGGAATCTAGTACCTTTTGTGGGCCTACAATGACTCCTTCAAGGTGTTACAAACAGTAGACCAAACTTATTAAGGTATTTGTTATACAAAAGTAAAACATAAAGACCTTATCCTTGATATATTTTTTTAGATACTTTTTAAGGCGCTATTTTATATAGATAGACTGAATTCTCTTCTTTTAAATGAGCTGTAATTTATTGTACTATACTAAAGATAATGCATAAACAGTTATAAATTTTTATAGAGAGAACAGGGCAGAATTTTTAAAATGCTCTATTTCGTGAAATAGGCAATTATTGAGGAAAATGCGGAGTTTATATTTTTATTTTCAACTGAAAGTTTGTGAAATTTAAAAAAAAAATTAATGATGGCCATGTTACACATGTTGTAGGATTGATATGGAATGACCCGTATAAATTACTTTACAGCAGTTTCATCAGTAAAATGACCACTTTAAGGTGTACGCCCCATTGAATATCCACAGCTGGCACCATGTAAATGGCAATAAAACTAGATTAAGTTCATATAGAGAGCGGCGATATTAATAAATTACCCAATGTTTTCATAAAAGGGATACTATGCAAATTCTAGAAATATTTGCGAGAATAGTCAAACATGTGCTTTTAGTTTTTTATGGCAATTAAAACAAGGTGACTGCCATCATGGTATGAACTATCGAGTGTATCAGATATGCAAAAGCTTTAATATTTGTTAGTTGGGAATGAAAAGGGATTGGAAGATGTGGTTGGCACAGCTTGTAATGAAATGTAAGGAGATCTCAGGATTTCAAATGGGATATTATATCTATGAGTGAAATTTTCCGAGTTAGTCGATGCTTCGGGCATGTAGCAATAATCTACGATAACAATTACGTTCCCTCAAAATTTATACTTTATGCAGATTAGTACGACGGTCAGGATCACAGGCTTTTGAAATAAAGCTGTTAGTTTAGTATTTCATTTATGTAAATTTCTTTGAGCTATATTAGAATATTCCCATAAAGTACTAATTTAAGTTGTAGTTAGTTTGCGAGAGAGATGGTCAACCTCACCTGTTTATAATGATTATATGACCTTTTGTTCCATTTTCCCTCATGCATTTTAGTGCTTCCCGAACGCATAAGCAAGCTGCTACAACGTTCACATTGAAAAGTTCTTTGAAGTCCTCTGTTGGACTATCTAAGTTTGTAAAATAGAAATCCTTAAAAAGCACACTTCAAACATTGTCCTCATCACCTAGCATGAATGCAGCTTTAATTATTCCGGCATTATTAACAAATACATGGATTTCACCAAAAGTCTCTCTTATCCATTTCATTGTTTCCACTACTTCATCCTCATTTGTCACATCACATTTTCTGGCGTGTATCTTTCCACTTCCACTCACATTTTCTCGAAGTTCCTTGAAATAATTTATTGTGTTAGTAATTTTTTTCTTAAATTCGTAATAGGTTAAATACTTCAATGAGTTCGGGCCGGCGGGCTAATCCAATTACAGTCATACCAGCATTAGTTAGATGAATAGCTATACTAGCTCCAATTCCAGCACTGGCACCAGTCACTACAGCCACTTTATTTTCCCATTGAGCATCCATCGGCGACTGTCGATTTTATTGACTTGAACTGAATGACAATTATCTTGCGACTCACAATGTATTTATAGGTTGGCTTAGGTACAGAGCAATCATTACAACACAATTTCCAGGCGGTCAACGTCTATCCCTCCCGTGCCCGTCCTCGTTAACATTGAGCGGGCGGATTAAATTCCACAGAGATGCATTCTTAATGCAATCATTTGAGTGGGATCTTTCGCGTTTAATTGAATGCCCTGCGATGCAACTGGAAACAGGCTAAGCCAATAACTGAAACGAGAGCTTAAAATTGGAAAATCAATTTTCAAAAGTAAAACTTTAAAGTGCATGTAATGAAAATCGACAGGTGAAGTGCAACGCATCCCCTCACAACTGGTTATGAAATTTTAAGCTCATTCAACGGAACTGGGTTTTTAATTTCAACCATGTTGGCTAGCAGAAATGGGATATTAAGCGAGCTTGGTAGCGATTTAATTCGAAACCTATTTTTCAATTGGAAATTATTTTATTTGAATATTTATTACAAGCTGTGTTGCTCTCGGGAAAAATACTATGGATAAGAGAAATAAAAATTCCGGATTGATTCGAGGATATATGTTTAAAAGGAAAATTTATTCATATCAGGTTTGTAATCTTAGACATTATTTTATTATTTAATTTCAGGTAGATGTTCGCTCACAGTTATTAAGGGAATCTCAATATGAGTTTAGCACTGTGTTTGTTAGACAAGAAAGGGCTTTCGAACTTTGAATGAAAGCATTATTTATTTGTTCTTACTCTTTCGTAAATAGTTTTTGAGAAAAACCAATATATGTTTTATAGTTCACATCAAACAGCACTGATATTGGTATTTCTTGAACTCTCTCGTGAACTTTAATAACAAACGTACCGGCATTTATATACATACACAACATTTATTCACAATGAAAATCATACAGGTGTATAGTAAGATGAACGAAAGTAAATTGGACATAACTACCTACTTTATAGGTTATTTAAGTTTTTTTTACCATTTAGTCATATTTCTTTCTTTCTATATAGCTGTGTTTTAAATGTATTTAAGGCATAAATTCTGAATGTAAAACGAAAACTACAGAATCTGTGTCACAATCCAAATCATACACGTCTTTGTTTTCCATTAATTGATGAAAATACCTAACGATATTGATATATGTATTTTGTGAACTAAATATTGATTCCAATTATTAGTTGACTTAAGATGTATTCAATGCAAGTTAAAGAAGTGCGCTTGAATTATTACTTAAATCGTTTAAACGTTGGCTGTCACAATTAACATAAAAGCTTCCGTGAGAGAATTGCGTATTAAAATGCATTTCCCTTGAGAGAGCTTTTAAGTGTTCTTCATCAGCCTGCCATGTGTCAGCCAAAGTGTTAAAATGGATAAACATATCACTATAAGTGAACCAGAACTTATTATTTACCATTACAAATCGGGAAAAAGCTTGAGGGGAATTGATGAGACGGTGCAGAGTAGAAAATTGTATAGAAAATAAGTTCGATGAGTGGAAGAAAATCCCATGTTATGTGTCTCGAAATTCACCGTCGAAATCGACAAATATTTAGATAATGACTTTTTAACTAATAACTTAATAAACTGCCTGCTTTTCTGCCGCACCTGTGCACGCCGAACTTCATTGGGATGAGGATCAGTGCAGAAGTGGAGAGGAGAAGGATTCTTTGGAGCATGGATGTGGCGAAGTACACAGTAGAAGTTTAAGGAAATAGTGAGGGAAATTCCCAAGACCATAAGAAGTGCAAAGTCATAGCTGGTCGTAATAACCGCAGCTTTGAATGATGCATGTCGGGAGGCATGCCATCTTACTTCGGTGGGTATTCAGGATCTAGGAAGACGGAAAGGGGAACTAGAGGGACTGAATAAAGGGGTGAGAACAGTATGAAGAAAGGGGAGGGGAGAGACTTTAGCCACGCCACGACGAATAATGAACCGCCAACGTGAAAAGATTATAAGACGAAGAACAAGCAGGAGAAAGTAATAATTCGATGACGATAAAGGGAGGAGACGAACAGGATTTCAATGGAAGTAAACTTTTCAGCAGCGATCTTGGACCGTACGAGATTAGTGTGATGGAAAGAATGGTGTCTTTGGAAGGAGTGAAGCGGATCATAAGCAGCTTCGCGCCCTTTAAGTCTCTGCACCTGCATGGGATATTCACTGCCTTACTACAATAGGGCAACGAAACTATTGTACCGTGGCGTCGGGGAGTGTTTATCACCGCATAGAAGGGAGATAATGATAATCTTTCTACCGAAATCAGGGAAAAGATTTTACGATGAGGCGAAATCCTTTAATTCGCTTTGAATGGAATCCTTTCCATTCAACGCAAAGGAAAGGATG
>QYTT01079135.1:36022-54016 GCA_006980735.1 Dasypogon diadema | reverse complement strand
ATTTTTGCAAATATTTTTCTCACGAAAGCTTTTCTAGAGGAGCTAGCAGCGAACCTATTAAAGTTTCAAAACAATCAGTGGGGCCGTACAAGAGGTACATGTCCCACCTGTTTGAAAAAACATGTTTTCTAGAAAAACACCATCTACATGTTTACATGTATACAGGCTCATAGAATTTATTTATTATACTAACTACGCCCTAAAACAATGTCTACTTGGTTCTTTTCTACTGTCGTAATGTAATGTCGGGAGCTTCCTATAAAAATCCTTATATATATTTTTTTTGGTCTGATACCTTCTTCGATATCGTTTTTCTTCCACCACATTTTCAATAGATACAAATTTTTGAGGAATCTCATTGTGTGGAATGTTTTGTTAATGCCATTGTTAGAATCACACTTTCATACCTTCCGATATGCGATATCCATTCTTTATCTCTGTATTAAAAATTTTAACTAATTGTTGTTAAAGTCGAGGAATTTCAGTAGAAATTTCTAATCTCATTAAGCACTCACTTTTTAAAAGCGGACATTACCAAATTTGGATTCGACACATTCAACTTTAATTTGAAATTTTCGCTCTACTATCTACAGTTCAGTTGGTTGGTTGTCCACTGGCAGTCATTAAATAATTCACCTGATCCAGAGCGCATGACTTGCGTGTTATGTGGATATACTCCTTCACTGCCGTGGTCATGTCTTGCCTTGTCTTACCTGATCTTCCGCAGCATTGAACATACTTTTCCCATAAGCTGCTAAATGGACACATAATGGAAGTAGCCGCATACACGCAGAGGTAGTAAAAAAGATTAAGGAATTCCAAGATCTTGTGTTTCAATTAAACGCAATTTGCTGCTCCGTATTCTGACTTAAGAGTGATGGAAATTGAATTGGACATAAATAAAACCAGATCAATCAATTGATTTATTTTGACGTTCCGTAGAAGTGGCTTTCAGATCTAATGTCACGAAACTTACCGTTCTTAGGTTTGTACAGTTTAAGGCCTCATTAACTATGTGATTGCGAGCTGAAATATAGTATCTACACATGTGTTTTAGTGATGTGGACAAATAACACTTAATCGCTGTTGACTGTTACGTTAATATTTTAGATGGTGTGCTTAAAAGGATATTAGATCTATGTAAGATCTGCTGAATTCAAAACTGAGAAAAAAATAATAATAACAAAAGAGATTTGTCCATTTAAATCCTTAAGAGAAAAAAGGCACATCTCTCGCAACGATATTACTTCAGAAGTATTTTGATGACATAATCGAGAACTATGTGGATCTTAAGAAATAATTCTAGATATTACTACTAACAAGTAAAGATACGTCGTCGAAAAAAACTAATATTCGTGATTAATAATAGTAGATAAAGTTAAGTATTAGAGCGCTGCATTGAAAAATAAATAGAGAATTTTCTTTCTGTCTCAAAAATATACAAGGCACTATTTAATAATTGCTCTCGCTTCGAGTCACGTAGGAGACTTAGCCGAATAGGTCTCTATTCACTTTTTAACATTGCAGTACTGCAAATATATCTACTGCCTATAGTAAGTTTTGAACCAATTCGACTAATTTGAGTACATAGTCACTCTTCCTTAACTCATCGCATAATTCCTTAACTACTAGCAGATACTATTATGTGCCTCTCTTAAGCAAATATTTTCGATAAAACTACAAGAAAGAACATCGGACCTAGATTAGAATCTTATGGTATCCCACTATACGTTCTTATTATTGGACACCGAGGCAAGCGGGCACTGATGCTAGGTGGGCGCTCGATCTTATTGAAATTTCGTATGAGTTCACCATTTATATTGTAGGTATCAATTTATGCCTTCGATACCTGTAAAGTTTGGTTAGGTTAGAAGTCAACCTTTACACGAAAGTATGTGTTTTTTGGCAGTCTACCCTAACTTCTGAAGTGCCCCGAAAATATCCAATTTTGTATACATTTTTTGGATTACACACTTATTAAGGTAAATGATTCTAAATTGAAAGTGTATCCTAAACACGAATTAGCGAACAGTTATTGCATTTTCGTGAAATTCAGAAAAATAGTGTGAGAAATTGCACTTAAAACCTACGCACATTTCAAAAATTATCCACAACTACAAGTGAAAAACGGACCTGATTAACAATAAAAGGACGAAAGAAGCAGTCTTAACCGTCATTATTTCTTGCAGGTTTATTTCAAATTTTTTAATTGTCTTTTATAAATAATAAACAAATAATATATTTTCATTTAAATAAGAAAAAAGTTTTAGTGTAAAAAAACATTAAAAACAAGGTTTTATTTAATTGTACTAAAACAGAGAAAATAAATAATTACAGAGAAAATAAATAATTAATCAAATATATTAGATTAGGACAGGAGCTAATTCAATGCAGATGAATGGATATTGATAAAAATAACTTAAAAAATGTAGGATTAAACAAATCATATAATTTTATTAACATATTGATTGCCGCAATTAGTTTAAAAGCTTTCGTGAGTGAATTCCTTGTTAAAATGTCTTTGTCGTGAGAGAGCTTTTAAATGCCGGTCACCGGTGACCCTGACAGCCTGTCATCGTGTTAACGTGGATTGTTCTTAAACGCTTGTGTTCCACCGACCACCGTTCGGGAATGTGACTTTTCACAAATTGATGGTCCATTTTATTGGCCAAGTTTGATTTTAAGAAATCATTGCTTATTCAGAAAGTTCAAGTTAGACCTTCTAAGCAGGTAATTCAAGAGCGATGGTGAAATTTTAGATGCCGTTTTTGGTCATTTTGAGTATAGAATTATGAAAAACTTTTTCAATGGTTTAAATTAATAAATAATTAAGTCAATTAATCCATTTAGTAAACGAATTAAATTTAAGGGAGAATACAATAAATAATACAAAAAATTAGGGTTTGATTCATACTTCTTATATGGTAAGTCGGGAATACTTGGAGCTTACTACGTATTTTGGGTCCGAGGAGATTTAATTTTAAAGACTATTAAGGCCAATCATAAACATTGTAAACATTGAGCATAAGAGAATTAGTAAATCTCATGTTAAATTCGTTATGCTTACAATTTCGCAGATAACTCAAATTCTATTTCTCCATTTGAGAAATTTGTTCCAAATTAAAAATTTTTAAAATGTCCGTAGCTTGCAGTGTGATGGAAATTTCTGATTGATTCTCCTTTATATTCTATATTTCAAATTCGAATTTTTATATTCTAATGTCTAAAATGGATCAAAAGCTTTTTGATAGTAAAAATTTCTAATGCTTTCTAATACTCCATAATAAATTTTAATATATGTACACAGTTCGATGAACTCAACTTCACGACTAAGCCACGTAAAATAAAAAATAAATCTCGCGAAACAAATAAATCGAGACCTCAGAGTTTTGAAGCTATCGAAGAGAACCAGACAGCGGTTCTGCGTGGGCTCTACAAGAGGTATTGCACCTGTATCACAGAAGTAATCTAATTTCAGGTACAAGTTGTTTCCACTCACTCTGCCATGAATTGATTTAATTCAATTACCGGGAATCGAGACAAAGCACATGAATGTGATTTCAGTGGAAAAAAAAGTCACTCAACAGGGCCTTACCTGGCGAAATAAGGTAACAAGTAACACCATAAGAAAAAGAAACGAATCATCAATTGTGCCCCAAGAATAAATCACGATCTACAGTTTTAGACTTGTTCAGCCACAAGGCGCTCTTTCGAATTGAATGTTGGGACCAGATCGTTTTACTAGATTTGTGAAAGAGGATGTTGAAAGATGCATATTTGTTTGTGCAAAGGCGTTTAGAAGAAGGAAACTTTATTCCCTTTAAGAAAGTGTGTAAAATTTTAAATAGGTACCTACCAGGTTTCAATAGGGATGCTTATACTTTTTCTGGAGGGATATGGTTTACATTGTTCTATTTGAATGGATGAATATAATAAAGGAGTGGAAATTACAAGAGCAAAAAGCGATCCTATAAAATAAGAAAGTTGGAGGCTATCCAGGCATCAGTTATCCAAATCCAATCCACAGACTAGAGGAATAGTATACTTTCTTCACGAATGCTTCTGTCCCATATTTTTAAACGTTTCGCGACAAGCGAGATGCGCCCTGTGAACGAAACACCCCTCCAAACATTTGGCGAGCGCTCGGATGAGATTGATTCGGAAAAAAATTTGTTATTTTGTTATTATTAGGTTGTCCTTGTCTCGGTCTGAGAAAAAAATTGCATAATAAAATATCTGAACCAGAACATTGAATAGCAACTCCAGGGTAAGTCGTACTATGGGTAGAAAAGCGAATGACTATAGTCGTTTGTCGTATGTAAATGTAAATGGCATCTGGTGGAGAGCGACTATTGCCGTTCGTCGTAGCGAAAGGGTTAACAAAAACTTTTGAAAACCTTTTGATGGATAGACAAAATATTTAAAAAGTGTTATACATACAGTAATTTGGTTTTTTGATACTAAATTGGTTATTGTATAGAATGCCTTTTTTACGAATAAATGTTTTTTGATTGTCGGCATAAGTTTTTTGTTTAGGAGCTAAAGGTGGATATATATATTTTTTTATTTGCGGTGAGGCCAAAGCCAAAAGGATACCCTATGACACCGTTCACATCCTTGGCGGAAGGAATAATAAAGATGGAGAAAAAAGGGATTTATATGTCGAGTGGAGAGATTAGGGATTAAACAACAAGGACTCAGACCACAGATTTCGTTGGAACAATGTTCCTTGTGTTCTGAAATAAAACAAGCTGAATAAATTCTGATTCAAACCGAAAAGTGGGACGGTTCAACCACGTAGTTTAAGTGGAAAAATTATATTACTGAAAGTCTGACGCACACATATTTTTTATAGCACTATTCGGCAACGCTACTCCAAACAGAGCAGATCTATGATCCAAGTGAAAAAGAAAAATTTGAAAAGAGCTGTGCTCTAATTCGAACAAGTTTATAAGTTCTTTGGCAGTTCGAAATATGTTAATTCCAACTCTTAATTTGTTTCAGGTGCAAGAATTCCTGCTCTAAGTTGCTCTACGCTGCTCTGCTTTTTTTTCATCAAACAGAAAAAGAGCAAAAAGAGCAGTGATATTTTTTCTTTGAACACAGAGTAGAGCTCTAAATTTTGATCTTTTACGCTCAGAGCATATTCATTTGCTAATTTTGTTAATCAATCAATAATTAACATATCAAAGCCTATCATTTGGCATGCACTTGGTTTCTGTTGGGATTATCGGCCAATTTAACTGATATCCTTTGATAATGCAAATGTTGTCGTCAATTTCCTCATATACTGCTTTGCGTCTTCTCAGATGAACTGCTAGATCCTTTGGATAACCGCCGGGGTCCTTGTCATCCTCTCTTTTAAATGATTTTTTTTTGCTGGGTTGGGGAAGCAGTCCTCTAATGACTCTAAAGCCGAATGTTTCACCGCAACATCTTTGATAACCGATCTCGGGTATTGGTAAGGCCAAATTATTTCAATCGGAGAATATCCAGATTACGGCCACTTCTCGATTATATTCTTCATTCGATCTCAACAGCCGTCTGCTTGCTTGCTTGAATGTCAACAAAAAAAATCATTGATTAAGTCACACATGGCGGGAAATTTAAATTGAAGTTTGTTTGTGACATATCCTGCAGACTGAAACCTATCGCGCTGAAGCAAACTGTAATAATTAGGACTGAATTGATTATTTAACCAATAATCTCTATGTCTGCACATTTTAATAAATAAAAATTTGATTGATACCTTAGAAAATTGTAAACGTCTGCAACGTAATGGATCGACAATATATGTATTGTATGTAGTATCAAGCCGGTAACAATGTAATATCCTCTGATAACTTTCTTCAATTTCGCCCGAGATTATGTTTTAGAGAAATATAAGATATTATTTTAAGATATTGTAGGAAAATTCAAGAGGGTTGATAATTTGGATCTCGTAGGTAGAAACCAGATGGCAAATAACATATGAAGCATTGTATTGATACGGTATTGGTGTGATATGGTATTAAGGTCGTAACATGAGTCTCCAAATCAATGAACAAGAGACATTACATCACGAGCTATCTCTCACATGTATTTAGGATTCTATTACACACAATTTGAAACCAATGATATTTTTTAAGGACATATAAAATTATACAATATGGAGTAGGTACTAGTATCTTCGTTTTGATGAGATTGCTGT
Organism: Dasypogon diadema; assembly: GCA_006980735.1. Taxonomy (NCBI): domain Eukaryota; kingdom Metazoa; phylum Arthropoda; class Insecta; order Diptera; family Asilidae; genus Dasypogon; species Dasypogon diadema. The sequence continues at coordinate 47,826 of QYTT01079135.1, read as the reverse complement.
TAATATCAGAAGATTTGGAATTTGATTGTAACGAAATAAGGGATGTGCATCTTCATCGAACAAGCACCAATTATTACTTGAAGGAAGGCATTGGGGCTCTCAATGCAAAATCACATCCATGTCAAAAAGAGGAAAAAATTCCTTATGATAAAAAGATATATAAATCCAATTGCTGAAAACGGGCTTCCTTCCTTTTAATACAGATTTTTTCTATGTGTCATACGTCGATCAGTCTCTTCTCGGGTGCCATCTAAAGTGTATTCAACTTTTAGGTATAATTTTAAGTTCAAAGAACTTATTCAAACAGAAGCCTTCAGATGAGACATCAACGGTGTCAAATATACTTAAGAATCATCTACTGCATATTTTACTACATTTCTGAGAAGTGTGGTGGTCCGTACGTGGGTCCATATATAAAATTTAATTAAGATTACATAACGGTCTTAACAGAAAGCATGTGATTTTTTCGTGTTGTAGAAAATTCCTCGTGGCAAAAATTCCAGAGAAAATCTGTATCATAAGCACGCGTTGGAGTCTAAATGGGTAATTGACCGATAAAATGGGGTAAACAGATTGTAAATTCCACTATATTTGGTCCGGAACCAAAAGAAAACTGTACAACGAAATTAAATATGCCACGCAGGTTAAAATGATAGCATCAAATTTATTTTACGCCAAGGAATCATCTAGTAGTCTAACGTCACACGAGGATTGGAATGGACCTTGACAAATTCACACGAGAAATTATTTGGAATTATAGCGATCCATGATTTTTTAGGAGTCAATGCTTTCTCACAAGTGTTGTATATTGTATAGAGTGTGTAGTTTGTAGTTATGAGACGGCACCATTTGATTGGACTAGAAAAAAAGATTCATTCAATGCTACTGCGCTGGTTTAAGCTGATTACAATTTAGATGTATGCTAAATACACTCGTATCTGAATTCACCCTTGATATTAGAAATCTCCACGCTCCTTCTCGGCGTCTTACTCGGTGTTCGTTGCTCTTCTGACTAATTTAAATAAACGCAGATTTCCAGAATAGTCTGAGCACAGTGTTTCGAAAAGAAATTCTACTACACCAAAGATATTCTATATGATAAATGCTGAAATAACGCATATATAATGTAGGAGCAACTACTAGACGCTACTTCGCGATATACTCAAGATAAACCAAACAAAACTGAATTTCACACGTGACTTGATTGACCTGGAAAATATATCTATTCGAATATATTCATCTACCTCTAGCCAGAATTTATTTGTAAAGAGGAAACCATCCGTTAGGTCATTGAAAACCACGAGAGGTGCTGTATGTTATCTCAAACTTATTCTTTACTTAAGACTTCTCTTTTATTGTTTTTTACTATCAGTTTGAACTCTGCGCTGAAAAGATTCTTCTAAAGTACGTTGCTCCAGATATTTGCATTGTTCTCGTTGCAGGAGCTTCAATGGCCATGTACTTCGTCATGAAACGAACTTCCTGACAAGAAATTCACGGTGCTCGCAAATTGTAAAATGCAAATTTTCCAGATCAATAATTTTTAAAGCAACACGATATTTTATTTAGTCACTAATTGCACCCTGTTCTGTATTTGGAGTGAATTCTGTTTGGCAATCTTTCTATAGTATCTCTGTGTGTGTGTGTGGTGGATACCGGAGAGAGCAGAAAAGGGTCAGGAAATAACAATAATCAATTGGATCATATATAGTGAAATATAGATCCAGATTTGTATATGAAACTGAAACAGGTTTCAATTGTTGCTTCCCCACAGGTACGGTTTCATACAATGGAAAATGGGCGATTTATGCGGAAGTTTCACCTTTACATGAAATAATATTAAAATTCAATTTCACCATCATAGTGTTCAAGTTATCAATCTTATGCGACGTAAAGTTATACAAGTTTCTTCTCTAATGGGAGGACGTGAGAGAAAAGAAATTCGCACTATTATTGAACACTTCGTTTCCAAATTTTCTAAACGATATTACGAGCTTTACTTTTCAACAATATTATTATAAAATGGAAACTCTAAACGATAATTTACAGAAGTATCCGTAACTGTTGCGTTAACTTTCGAAACTTTACACAATTTCTGTGTTTCTTTCCTACATTCTATGGTCTATATTCTATTAACGTATGTGGGCTATACTCAAGTAAAGAAAATCACATAAAACCTGGATATAAATATGGTACCAAGTAGGACTTGTAATCATTACCCAATCGATTCCGTAATTACTATCTGTAAGCGTAATCGCTTACTTAGTCGATTACAGTATTGATTACTTTAACACGGCGATGTCCTAAGGTTGTAGGTACTTACGAGCTCCCTTACAGGAAAGATCTTTATGGGTGAAAGGTAAGTCGCTTTGGAAGGTATTCTATTTTGAGTTGCAAATAACTCCTTCCAAAGTACGTTTTAAGTAATTAAATATCTGTAGGATGATATGTAGCTAATGTGCTCCTTTATGGTAAAGATCTTTGCTCAGGAGCGAAAGGTAACTCATTAATAACTCATTATTAAGAGGATGTTTCGTTTTCTGTTCAACCTAATTAAAAAGGTTATGCTTTCTGGAAAAGATTCACAAGGATTGTTATTTTTTGAATAACTCTAACCAGTGATTTACTTCTGATCAGTACTAAAACTGCGACAAAACTGATCAGCATCGATTTTACGAACTACAAATTTTTCTATTCACAAAATTTTGGACTTCAGTTCTATCAGTATCAGTATAATTCCTCCATAATTTTTATTTTAAGACCAGACATTGATCGACAAGGCGATAAAGCTACGTACAGCTGACTATGGGCAAAGATAGGTTTATTTTGATCAATACGAAGTCCCACGCGGTCGAAAGTTTGACCTTGACATTTATTTGTCACTATCACTACCAATAGCTCCTTCACAAATTACCTCAGTAGGAAAATTAGTATTTGATGAAAGCAATAATGAACGACGTCTTCCAAGAAATGGTATAGATCTTGCTACACATTACAGAGTATTGCAAAAAGTAATGTGTGAGCCATTTAAGGTTAGTGTGAAATGCAAAGATTATGCAATTAGTTATTAAGAAATAAAAAATTACGATATCATTTATTCACTTTTGCACAAGTATTTATTGGAAATAAAAAATATTTAAAATAAAATTTCTTTCAGTTCGCTCCCAATGCTTGCTGGTCGTTTTTTTAGAACAGCCCATAAAATTTCTATGGGGTTCAGATTAGCACTTTGTGTCGGCCATTTCACAACATTAAATGGTTGTTTTTGGGTCCCCATCTTACTGGAAAATACTATTTTCAAGATATCCACAAATTTCAATAAAATTTAAAAGAATTTCTAAAAAATTTGTTAGATATTTTGTTCTTCAAGCGTTATACTTTTGATTTTTACGAGCGGATCCAAATTGTGCCAGCTGAATCGCCACAGATATTATTTAGTTTATAATTTGAAACACCATTTCGTAATAAATCCCTAACTTAATTTTTATGAATAAATTTATATATCTCTCTGTAATACTAAAATTATTGACTACATCATTTAAAATGTTATATTTCATGAATGTATTGGTTACTCATTTTTATGTGAAATAATCCATTACTTTGTAATGCTGAAAGTATTCGACAAGACATTATCTCCCTAGAACATTGCTATGTAAACGTATTTATTATTTCAATGGTATACATTACTTCTTCGATATTGTAATCACTACATTTCCTACTGGAACAGTGAGTTAACGTGGTTGTTTCTGGGTGCAAGGAGAACACTTTTTAATAACTTATCGCGGATATTCAATAGGCATGTGTTTTTCTTCCTACTTCGAGTTTTAACCAGTGAAGAAATACCCACGAGTTTTCTAGAACTGGAGTCAATTAAAGAATTTTCGAGTGATCGTGTAAATTTACACCAATAATTGGAACAATTAATTAATTAATATTTAAACTTGGAACCAAAATTTGTAATTAGTACCCTCGAAAAATTCTAGATATAAATTTTCAGCCGAATCGGGCTATATACAAGAAATGTGATCCGTCAATATTAGAGCCGCAATTTTAAATTTTGTAATAAAATAAAGAAATTGCAAAAATAGAAGAAGTGTTGTGTGTTAATTTCGTCATATACTAATATGGGTTAAAACTATAATCTACAGATGACAACTTCATGCAATGAGCTACTTAAGATTTCCCACTTTCATATGACCCAGAGATTTCATCAGTGAAGCAAGTAGAAATTTCAATTTCTCTGTTTTTGTAAATTTCAATTTGACAAGTTGAGCTGTCTCAATTTTTTACTAGCATTGCATTAGAGTGAATCTTACTATACATAGGATGATCTATTGATGTCAATCATTTATATCCGAGGAGATTATCACCCACGCTGTGATGTGAATACTGCGCCAACACTTGTCTGTATCAAAGACATTTTTTTACCATTTTCAGGTGTTATGTACCCATTCGAAATTTGTCTGATCTCGGGGGGGATTTAACAAGAATTTCGTGACTTTATCACCTTCGAATTGAGGACTAAAGCAAGTTACACCTAATTTGGGCACTATCTTTTTATTTACCGTTAAGCTGTGATATGCTTTTAAATTCTCACCTAGAGAGAAAAAAAGACACAATTGTGGCAGCATCCATTCATCAAATTTCTTAGAGAACCTTGTGGGACATTAGATTTTTCGTTGGTAATCGATTAGAGAAAATGCATCACGTTATTCATTACTGGAAGATTTGACTATTTTGGTCGCACTCGGTTACACAGCGTTAATATACTTGAGATGGTGAAAAATGAGCGTTACAAGCATCTAATCTATAAAAAGTAAAAGTAATTTAAATAAATTTGAATGTACACTAGAGAAATAGGCTTACCAAATGTAGCTATCCTAACTTTTAAGCTTAAAGAAGTAAAATTAATAACTTCCCCTTATGTGGATAAATTTAAAAGCAAATGAATAATGAATGTACACAGGAAATTCAACTCAACAAATGTCTTTGGCAGGGGTTAAAAAGTAGGGGTAAAAGACTAGCCACCTACGTTGATAAGCAGAAATCTTCTAAAATAAACGTCTGTACTTCAAGAAGTACTTTCTTATGAAACACCAAAACATTTTTCCTCTTTAAAATTCAGGGTATTTCTTTTGAAACAGTTCAACACGGCCAGTTTGAGGCTACTTAGGGCCTGTTCCAGTCCAAGTTTTCGTCCTTGTCTTTGTTAGGTCAAAGAGCACCTCCCACTTTAGCTGTGTAATTTTTTTAAAGTAGTTTTTACGGCATGTGCCCGAACATTATCATGCTACAGGATTACCTTAGACCTTATGTATTTCGCGTAATCCCCGATAAATCCAAAAATCTTATCTATGAATCTTTACGATCCTATTGAGTTGTTAAAAAAAATTATGGCAGAAAACTGAGGAAATATAATAAGAAATGAAATCCCGCGATGATTGTGCTGATAAGGATAATTTGTCTTCTAGAATTTTACAAGAAATAAAAGGAGAAAAAATACCTTAAAGGGTTCAAGTACTCCAAGCAATTCTACCGGCTGAAAAAAAAGGAAAAAGAAGGAAAAAGAAAGAAAGAGAAGGAAAAAAATTTCTTCCGTTTCATAAACCAGTATATACCAGCAACTACAATTTTATTTCTAGTTCGAGTACACCGTTTTAGATATTGAGCAATAGAATAGAGTCATAACTGATCATGATAATCCATCTGATAATGATGCTTGGCAGCTTTCGAACCAAAGTAATATTGAAATATATGAACCTTTAATACAGCCACTGAGAAAGTTGAATAAATTTCGTGAAATAATAATGAAATATTGACACTAAAAAATATTCCTGAAACAGTGATCTTAAGTGCGAGATTGGGAAATTTTAACCTAACAAATGTTTGCAAGTTGCACTTTCCGGCATGAAGTTATTACTGTGCAACATCCCGGTGGCGGCTTCGCAAGTACAAGACTTGTAAGCAGAATTGCCTCAACCACTGATACCTAGATAAATCGCCGCATCCTGTGAGGATTCGAACCCATGCCAACAGAGGAGAAAATCTGCAAACATGTGCCTCAGCCCGCTCGGCCGCCCGGGGTGGTTAACCAATTCTTCAAGCAAAAATGTTCAGTTTTTGTCGCATTAAAAATCGAAAATTTCCTAAAACATTAAAACGAGATTGAATGCAAATTTCATATATGATGAAACAAATTTAATTGGAGAAATTTTAACGAAAAGGTCATAAAATTCAGGTTAAAAGTGCTAAGTGTATACATTCCTAAATAAATAGTGCTAAATTTAGCACCATTGTCATAAAGTGATAACTCTGAACCCACGTGCACCAAACCATTATCAAGATCCCCCGCATTTTATGGATTTCCGCGAATAACGCACTATTCGCTTTTTTTTTTGATCGTGTATCATAAACTTTGCCCTCGTTTTGAATACGATTAAATTTAATGTTAATGGTTCAATGTATAAAAGGCTTTATTTCGACTATAGGTTTCTTGTTCACTCCAGTGATATGCGCCTCTTTATGAGATTTAAATTCTGTTCGACTGCTTGAAAAGGTGCTTTGCCTTACAGGAAAAAAAACACAAATGAAGACAGTAGTCTTCCTCCCAAACAGGATGAAAAGTCTTTGCAAAAATGCAATTCAGGAAGTATAGTGTGTTTTTCTGTAGCATGTAGAGTACTTCAGGTCAACTACATTATACGAAACTGTTGAAAATCTATTTCTATGATCTTTTCGGGAATAAAAGTTAATCAATCCGTAATTCTGTGAAAAGTACAATAAAACCACGGAGGATATTAGAAATCTTTAATATCAAGCATATTATCGTAAAATATTATGTTCCCCTCTTAGTATTTCGAAATTATTCAAAATACACATATTGGTCAATAAAAAATCGAACCGCAGTTTATAAATGCAGACAATAATTTTATGCCATCAGTTTTTCTGATAAATTCATGTTCATGTAAATAAGCCCCACTGAAATATCCTCTTAAGGTAAATTAATCAATCATCAGTATTCCAGCATTTAGGTATCAACACCAAACATCTATTAATCTTTTCTCTACTGAAGGTTCGTAATGCAAACGTCCAGCAGCACTGACACATTAACATATATTTGACCATGCAGGAGATATGATAGATTCATTGACGAATGCTATATCATGCAAAAAACATTAGCTCCGGACACTTCAATGAATGCATTTAGAGTAGAGACTGAACGGCAGTATCATATCTAACCGCAGATAGCACGTTGCTGACCAGCCTTTAGTTTACCAGAAGCAATGAGACTGAGCACTAAGCTCCTGCATCCGATGATTTTGTATTATTCGTTTTACGAATAGGTAACTTTTACAGGTAGTCGGTTAACGGCGGCCTCATAAATTTTTACCTTGCCAGCGACTCCAAGAACATCCAAGAAATCAATTTATTGTTATGACGATGCGCACTTGTTCGGTTTTATTGTCAGCCCACGCTTTCCTACAGCCTATAGTCCCCAGAGAAGAGAAACCTCTGGATCTGTGCACCTCTGCCGACTATATATAGCTTTTAATAACTTATGGCCATTAGCATTAGCGTTGTTGTTTACGATTTTTAAGCTTACGCTGCGATAAATCTAGGCCTGAGTTTCTCTGAACTGGTGTATTAAGTGCTTAAGTACGGCCGACTTCATCCATACCAAAACTGTCACACGAATTTACGACAAAGTTACCTGCTAAGATTCAACCTTAGCGGCCATTATGGCTGTCAATCTTCTTTGTATCATTACAGGTTACAGGTAGAAAATGATAAAGTGATTAGGATAATCTGTTAATTGGCAGTTTGCAGCCAATTCTGCACTGTGCTGCTTGGGGTGATGGCTTTTTGGACGATTTGTATCTTCGTATGGAGATAATCATTTTTGAGGTCCACAAATTATTGTGTGTACAAAACATAAAGCTTAGGTTGGATTAGGGTAAAGTGGTGGCTACAAGGTCTGACATAGACAACTTTGGGTTCATACAGTAATCAAAATTAGATGCTCTACATTGTATTTTGGAAATTTCCGCGATATTCGATATAGAGACTCACTTTGAATAACAATATTCGCTGGTTTAGTTGATTCATTAAAAGTCTTAGACACAAATGAGGGCCTTATCTGTGGCTTGACAAATTTTGCAATCGGACCTACTTTCTAAATCGTGGATTTCGAACCATTTGATTTTTACGACACTCTGTGTCGCAAAGTAATCCTCTTCTGCTGATATCACATTATGTTTTCTGCAAAAGAGGATTACGTTTACTAATCTCAAAATAGTCGTCTTCGATGGGGAGTCCAGAATGTTTCTGTTGCTATATCTCGAGGCTCTCTACAAGTAATTTCAAGGCATTTACATACTCAGAAAATCCTGTTATATTCTCACGAAAACGGAATAATGTTACCAAGGGTGTTCTGCAATCTTATTTTTTTCTAGGGTACAAATAATGCCTATAAAGTTCGGCTTAAAATTTGCTGCAATCTTCTGGTGTCAAAGAAATTAACCCTAGCCAGTTACCGCTTAACGGAAACCTGGCGTACCTTAAGCCACTAGACTACCGCAACAAATCTCAGTATAGATTTAACAACGATTGTGATCCAGTGTACTGAGGTCGGCGAGATAACCCACCTTAATCCACACACATACTTATACATTGATACCGCGCCACTTTCGCGTTTCTGTACGCCGACTCAATGACTTGAACTCTCCAAGTGCACAGGAGTCAACTGTGGCATTCTACACAAAAGAAGATAACACTCCCCCCTTTGGACACGCTCTCGCTAAACCATCCCCTAACACCGGCCTAAAGGATTTCGCCTCGGCGTAATTCATTTTCCTCTGTATAGCCTTCCTACGGCTGCGGTTCATTATTCCTCATAGAGTGGTTTAAGACTCTTTTCTTCCCTTTTTTCAGGCTCTCCAGTTCCCTATTCCACTGCGGTCCTAGGGGGTCCAGATCGTCTATAATGCGTCACTCATAACTGAGGTTATTATCTCCAGCTGTGATTCCGCGCTTTTTATGGTCCTAAGTGGTTTCCTTCAGATTCCTCTCCAATACCTCTTTACTTCGTTGCAACTGTGTTGTATTGTGCGAGTCCCGTATTTTTCCTCTTTCCATAGTGTACAAATACTTCCAGCTATTCTGTGAGAGGTGGTTCTGGAGAATCAATCGACTTGGTAATGATGGCGTTTTTATTTCAAAGCTTTACATGATATTTTCTGCAGAGCGCTATGCTTGAAAAACAAACACACAACTCCTTGCATTACCTTGTAATGGATTATTGCATCGGTACAGCATTCATATATACAAATATTATTTGATAAGTTCATTTTTGGGAAAATTTTACAAACACCAATGCAAGAACTTTACAAATATTATAAATTCACAACAGTTTCAATGTTGTCACTAAAGCCTCTATCATGAAAACACGTGCTATGGGAATTTTATTCACTTCCGTTATCACTTACCACGTTTACAATACGACTATTCAACATTTTGCTAATTATATTGATTTTCTGATGCATTTTTATCTAAAATATTTCTGTTTGGATATTTCCGCTCTCAAAGGTAAACTGCACTAAAGATTCGCCCCATAGAGAAAACTCCTGTAAACAATGGAAGCTGACGCATTATCTAAGGTCAATGAAAATTGATTTGGTTCGAACAGAAGAAAACTATTTTCATGGAGCCATGTTTGCAGAGATCATGCGTTGCCATATATGGTGCACGTGATGAATTGATAAATGATAGAGTGGCTTATAGGTCGCGGGCCCGGAATTGCCTGCACAGGAAAGGTTAGGGTTTTCTATAAAAGGCTAATTTAAGACACGAATAGGGAACAACGCAGATAAATGGGCATTTAGTGTTATATGCACTTCGTTATCAGGTGTTTTACAGCGTGCACGAATTACCAATTCCCATTCATTTATGCAGCATGACAGAGATTAAATACTAAAAATTTTATTAAATTGTAAATTGTTCCCGTACGATCAATTAAAAAGTATAATTCACACGTTAAAATGGGTAGTTTTACCGTAGATGTAAGGCTAGATCTACTTTTTGTGTTCTGTACTGCGGTGAAAGACAGTACAGTCAGGAAAGTGTATAGCATAAAATTTCCGGTCGTGATGAGCGTACGTTTATGAATTTTGGGGAAATCGAAGGTTTCATTAATACCAAAGTGGATAACCTAAAAAATACATTCGGGCTCTATTAAAAGGCCGGCTATTACTTAACAAGCCCTAATGGAACCGTTACCTAATACACCTAGGAAATCTTATCAATTACTCTTTTTTCCAATTATATTAAAATGATCCAAGAGCTGCTGCTGCTGCTGCTGCTGTACAGTAATTAATCTGATCTGAAATTGACGAGTTGTTCCACTCCATATCGTATGCAGTAGCATATGAAGAGGGCGGATAATTTTTCTGCTATTCTGTAGCGAAAAGTAGTACTAGCTGAAGTCTGTCTATCTTGGGATATTCAGTTGCTTTAATCATTATTCTGACTACCTATCGTCAAAACCATAAATCATTTTCGATGCTGTTCTATTTTAAGGTGATTAATTTTCAATCAATTTTTTCCTATCTCGTTATGCTATAGAGATCATTTCATTGAAATTTCATGCACCTGATTGGAACATGATTACTTTAGCATACAGGTGATTTTCGTATAGTGTGGGGGGAAAATATTAAAGGCTACAAGCAATAGAAAAAAGTTGTAAGATACAAAGTAGATGTAATGTTCAATGGATCAAAAATTAAATGAAATCTATATCTTTTGGCTCCATTTGTGATCGAGCTTTTACGACCTAAGATATTGAAGAAAAGCAGGAGCTCAGGTGTTTTCTCATACTTTTTCATGCAAATAATTAAAGAATTCTTTTGTAAATATTTAACCTTGTAGTGGACGATGGGTGGTATGTAATTAAAACCATGTTTTGAAATTTAAAATATAATTAATCAATTATCGCTTCAAAATAAGGTGAGATATAGCGAAAATCTATCAGACCACAAAGTTAACTCGATACTTTTGTACTGTTGGGAATTTGAATCGATGGATATCTCACAGCCATAGATAAATAGAGAATCTATGAGTGATTTAAAAAAGAATTTGCGGGTTTCCAGTAGCGAGTGTAAAAAAGGGAAAGTTTGTGAAGAATTTCAATGAACAACTACTGTGACAGGTTCAAATTACTATTTTATTCAAATAACGTTTTATCGTGTGATATTTTAATGCAATTTACAAAATGTATTGATCCCTTGATTAAGATCTCGATGCATATATAACTTACAGGGCAATTAGCTATAATTATTACTGCTTTTGATAAATATTTTGAAAAATAGGGGTCCCAGTATTTTCCACTAAAAGTTCTCTTTGACAATTGAGATAAATTTGAAATATTTAACTGGAAAACGAACATCTATACCCGACTATTATTTGGAAAAAATAAAAAGGTTTTGATTAGATCCATTGCAGATTTTAAAAATAATAGCAACAATATCAATATACATATCTTTAAAAATAGCTTGATGAATATAGCTGCTAGCACTTCAATTATATATGAATTATTATACTGCTTGTAAAATCTTTAGAAGTCTCGAAAAATGTGTCCTTTTGTCATGTTTAAAACCGCGGTCACTCCTCTTTGTGTGGGTTCTGTATACCCACATCGATTTTCGAGCCAGAAACCAGCTAAATTTTTATAAATTCCTCTCACCATTTGCATTTTTTTTCATAGAATTCGTCCACCGGAATAAATATTTCCTCGGAGGCTCTGAGCATAG
>QYTT01079135.1:6082-24293 GCA_006980735.1 Dasypogon diadema | reverse complement strand
TCCCTACACTCTTTCTGCTCTTGAATCGAGGGCAAGGAATATAATTTTTTACCCCTTTTAAATTAGCGCTCATATACAAGGCTTATATCAGTCTCAGACTTGAATTAAAATCGCATATGTGAGCAAAGTCCAAAAAAAGCTTTTAAGCTCAATGGCGATGAGATGATTACTTTTAAAATGGATTCCCTAGAGCACCGATGCAATGATTCTTGGCCAATGCTCTTTTAGCGTCATTTTATTGAACATTTTTCTGATGAAATCTTTAGTCACCTACCCACACATCGAGAAGTTTTCACGATTTCGCCTTCGAGACGAGATCTAACTTAATAGCGAAGTCTTCAGAACTTTTCTTAGGCCGAACTGTACGAATGTGGATCTTCTGCTTTCCCAGTCGTCTGGCAGGCTGCAGTTATTTAATATGTTAGCTGTCATGGAGGTCACTGGTGATCACCATTTAAAAGCTCTCTCCGTACAAATGTATTTTACCACGTAGTTCTCCCACGAAAGCTTTTATGCTAATTGTGGCAGTCAACTGTTAGGCAGAAGGTGTACCGTGATCTCCACTCGACTTCTTCATTTCGTTTTATTCTTCATTCCTATTTTCCTGTGTTATAGCATTCTAGGACATCCCCTAAGTTTTGGCTTCACTGTAAAAACATAGCAGATTTCTTCGATTGTGTTAATAGGTTCGCTGCAAGCCCCACACATATGCGTGGAGTTTTTAAGCTCTTTATTGTTAAATGCATTTTGTATATATTTTTCTTACGAAAGCTTTTTTAGGGGATGTGGTAGCAAATCTGTTAATGAGTATAAAGTCCATCGGTAGTAAAGCTTCATCACAAGCAAATGATTCTTCACGATCGGGCTCATACCAATTTCCAAAGGGTCTGCAATGTCACCGTAGATTATTCTGTGACCTTTTTAAAATAATGATGTTTACAATACCTAAGCCCACTCGCGAAAACAAGAAAGTGATTTCATTCTTTCGGAACAATTGTCACTTGGTCCGTCTACTGTAACAGCCATTTTAGAAAATAGTAGCTATACGTTCCAAATAAATTGTGGAAATGTAAAAGTTTTAGATGCTTGTCCATCAGAACAAGTAAAGACCACAATAAATAAATACATGCTTATATTCTGTAAAGTCGTTAATAAAAAAAGTAGTGGGGTAGTGATTTGCCTAAAAATTAGAGACGAATTGAAAAACCTAACTGAGTTCTGTACTGTTCACTGATCTTTAGAAAGTATCACTTAGGTTAGTTATCTATCGCCTGTTGATAAAAGTGGATTTTAAATGAAACCTCATAAAGGGTGACTTCATAGAATATGTGCTATCCTCTTGTTATGAACACGGTAACCAGAATGCCAACAAAGCTGAACTCAAGCCATATCTTCGGAAAGGCCAGGTCTTCTTCGTTGCAAATAATTCATATTTCAGTTACAAGACTGTCCAAATTGACAGAAATATGTTTTGTGAACAACAAACACCTCCGGTTTAATCTTCCACTTGATTTTTTGGGTTTAATAAACCCAACAATAAGACCATAATTACAGTGTACGGGTTCTACCTCAAATATGAAACCGAGGGACTTAAGGGAAGTATATCCTTCCCAAAATGATGGAACGTTTTTCAGAAAAAACTTATGTCGCCTTGCATGCAGAATACTTATAAAATTCTGCAAAGAATGAAACAAGTTATATTCACCTGCTCCATGATTTTGTATAAATAACAATCACCAAGTATGGCGTGCCGGTGAAGCATAGACAGATAAATGGCAACTTGAAATCGTGCTCAGCAATCATAATCAATTTAAGCGTATTTATAATGCAAAGGTGTGGGTGGCCGGTCCGTACTACAAAAGAAATAAAAATCCATTTTATCCGATGTTTATCGCAGGTGTGGTCAGTTATCTCGAGGTCCCCAAGATCTCTTCTGGTATCAACGGCGTTTAATTTATTTTCTCCTCTGCTTCACTCTTAAAGCTGAAATTTATTTCTCTGAAAGGAAAAAGCGCGAAAGCATTGAAGAAGGAGTAGATTGTGTCTGCAGCAATCCTAACGCATAGATTTGCGTACTATAAATAGCTGTTTTCAGGTATCTTACTATAATTTATTATGCTTTTGCACACAATTAATGAATGCAAGTGATTCATTTACAATTGTGAAAATTTGTGGGCAACAAATGGAAGCATGTAGGGAGAAACGTACAGGTACAAGTGCATGTTCAAGGTGGACTGGAAATTGAGGAAATTCTGTGTTGTGATGTGATGCAAGTCTTTCGGGAGTGCGGCGTCAAAGGTGGTTAGGTAGCTCAGGCGAAATCACGAAATTTCTGGCACTTTTAAAATATATTATAGATAATTGTGTAGATAAAGTGTTTAACTTTGATTGTTGGACTGTTACTGTGTTCGCCGTCGATATTTTCAGATTGAGTACAAGACTGGAATTGATTTTGATTGTGCTCAAAGTTTAATAATTTGTAATTAGGTGACTTAAAGAGGTTGTAAAGAAATAGACAACTTGTTTTCAGAGAAATATTCAGGTGTACGTATTTACTTTGTTCATTTACTTGCATAAAATTTTCAAAGTTTTTCAAATTTTTACACATTAAAATAGATAAAATTTTACGGTTAATTAGTGTACTTACTTTAGTAATTTCTGACTCATTAAGGATTGTAACTTCACATACTACTTTACTTTGTGAATATAAAAAGCTGTTTAAAATAAAAACAACAATGTAATATACAAAAAATGTTAAACATATTTTTTCGTAATACAAAATTTGTTTACATATGAAACGTGAGTTATAAAAGGAAAAATATAAAATAATGAAAATAAGGAAGAAAAGGCAAACAAAATATGTTAAAAATAACGTAAATAAGTAAAAATAAAAAAGGTATATTCAATCAGTTTTTATTTTGAGCCTCATTAACCTTATTCACATTCTACAATTAAATAATAGATTTAATTACTCAACCAAATTCTTTGAGCATTGGATTTATCGCAATTTCTATCGAGAAGTCAATACGATAAAATTTGTTTGTTGGACTGCTAGAAGAAGAAATATTTATGTTGTTTGATATAAATGAGTAAACAACTTACTGACGTTCGTGCAAATAAATTTTTAGGGGCGAGACTAATAATAGTGTAATGTAGGAAGATCTACTGAAATGAGTATCAGTATTCTTACAAGCAAAATAGAGAAAATCATTAACACGTTCAATCCGGCGTGAACCGCAGGTGGATCACGCGAAAACTTCAAGAGAACAGCTAAATATAGCACAAGAACGTGTTAAAGGGGTCTCTACTATAGTTCGAATCGTATAAGGAAAATTACTGTGCAATAAATAAATGACTATAAGAACCATAGCAAATTTTATTCGCGTTTAAATAGACCTTAGCGTTAAATTTGGTCACAGTTACCGAACACAGCCATATACTTTGCTAATTGTGGTTTTAATCCAACTGCAACAGGTAAATTTCAAGTTTAGTTCGAAGTTCATGTTTTTGACTGAGTCAACACAGAGGCTTATCTTCATTGGCTGTAAAATATTTGAGTCAATTCCCTTCCTAAAGATAAAGAAAGCATTTTGATTTACTTAGTGTTAGGTGGATTTGATTACACTAATTTCTAAAACAATCTAAACCATTAAGTATAATTCTTTCAACTGGTCGGCTACTGACAGCTGTCATATCCACATATGCATTTAGAAGCATTAAAAACTACACCCTTTTAGTTTTTGATGTACAAACGGAATAGTATTGGTTCAATTATGGATCCTTGTGGCACTACATATTTCAGAGTCACTTAACTAGAAATCAGTCAGGAGTGGCCTAAAGATTTTGATAATCAGTGAGTGAATGTAAAAATAAAGTATTTTAGAATCCTAATATCTCCGAAGACAAAAGTAATACCAAATTCAAAAGTGGCTTTTTCGGTGGCGGTAAAAGAACGATTTCTAAATTAGAGTTAACAAAATGTAATCAACATCAGCAATGATGCAGGATAAATTGGCTAATATAAAGATCACTAATGTAGAAAAACAAATAGCCTCTAATTTATACAGTGTGGCCCAATGAAAACCAAACAAGCTACTTTTGGGGTATAATCAACATTTTTAAAAAATCAAATAAACGAATTCCCCGCAATGAAAGCCAGAAAAATTTAATCTAATTTAATTAGGGAGTGCAATCTGCATTATTGTCAAATAATGCAGATTGCAATAACAATAATATTGTTGTGGTAGTTTTTCATATTAAATATATTCCCAAAAATGTGCAGGCATATTTTATTACTCCTGTAGAATTTTTTCAAGGGCGACAATTTAATAGTCGCATCCGGGTGGCAGATTAGCTAACGGCGGCACTGATCACATGTAATTCCAGTAGACTATTATATTTGAGAAAGCTACACAAATAAAATTCAGAGGGTGTTATATCGGGCGAACTTCTTGATCAAGTTACTGAGAGATCTAATGAGATTTAATTGGAACTCAATAATGACGCCTATAGAATTCACTTTCTATTCTTATACAGAAAACGTATTCGTCTTGGCTTTTATGAACCTTCTTTCTGATCACCTTAACTCTAACAGATCAAACATTTAAACTAAGAAGGAAGAATGCATTCCGCTGCAAAGAACATGAAACCATTAGAACAACTAAAATGCATTTATACATTCTGACAGCAGATGTAGTCATTACTGCACGCATTGGTAATGACTCGTGCCATACACCCCATGGATTCATTGTGTACACCTACGCATTTGCATAGTTATACTGCATATCAGGTAGTGCACGGTCATATAACCTACCTACTTACCCAAACACTAGGGACAATTTTTCCGCTCTATAACTGCTGCTATCCACCACGCGCCAATGCACGCGACACATGTTGCAATGGCACGCGAATGCTCATCTAACTTTCCACATATCCACATATAAATTGTCCTGTTCTAATGAATAAACAAGTGTTCAGGGAAGTGAAGAAATTTTCCCTGCAGGTTATACTCAACTTTAAAAAAAAAACAACAACAATTCTGACAAATTATGGTGGCATGCTAGGAAGAAAAAAATGAAATGAGGGAGCATTTCCTCAGTTTGGCGAATCCTTGGTTTGAATGTCGCGAGTTTCAACTATAAGTCAGTCGCATGGTCTTGGTATATCTAAACAATTCTATTTGATCATTTAATTTTTGTCCACAGAACTTTTGAATTGATTATTTGTCCATTTTTGATTGTTTTTTTTTTAAGTTCTTGTTTCAAAAATTTCTCCAGCTTCATATTTTAAATCTGTGAGAAGGAGACCCATAGAGATTTTGTTTGACGTTCTTTCAAACTCTATTAATCTCCAAACGCCTGGAATTTATCTAGCTAAACCGAGATCATATTAAAATCGTCCTAGATACAAAAAATAGGCTGAACTCGTAAAACTTCGCAGAATAAACCGAAAATAATTACAATAAGGAAAATGTGTCCGAACATATCACTTTATAAAAATTTTGCAGTGATGATTGTTCGCCTTGTGAACAACAGCCAAAGGCTTGGGAGTATGCTATTTTCAATAACTATGAGAAAGAGGAGCATTCAACAATACAAATATATTGTTTATTAAAAATTCAGCATTTTTAAAAATTTGCCGCCCCTAAAATCTGACGCTTGGGTATAGTGTAGCCCTTGCACCCCCAGGTTGGATGGACCAAGCATACAAATTTCAAGCCATGTACTTTGACTATTTCCAATGCCGGTGGTACGCAAAGTTTGATTCCTTTGATGATCGATCAGTGGTCTACGATGAAAACGGTAGCATCATACAGTCATTGACGCTTTTGTTGCGAACGACATTTTTTGGTAGGATGTATATTTCTTGAGATATTCGCGTACGTGCTTTAAAATGGGACAACTTGTGCGTCATACATATAAGTGTAAATCATTAATGCTCTCAACCGTTCTTATTCAAAAGATAAGAATGTGAGTAAGTAAAAAAGTAAGAATGTAAGGTACAAGCAAAGTGGAAAACATGTGCAATACACCATAGAAATCACCTTAAAGTGTATTTGTGAGAAATTTCTGATTTCTTCTACTAATGCTAGAAAAGTGCATGCAGGTTACAATCTTATGCAATCCATTTGCAGATATATAAATCATTACACTATACTAATTGTCCTAATCATGCAAGTGCAGATAGCTTAGTGCGATTATAAGTGGTCACACCCTTAGCACTATGTAAAGAATTGAACGCGGCCTCAACAAGTGCAGCGTCTGTTAATTAATTGCTTCAGATTTCTTCTTTTTTCACCTGTATTTCTACAGATTGGCGGCGATTTATGTGAAGCAAATTTACCGGTCAAGCAACCACGAGATGCCCTGGTCTCTTGACTGTGCAGGTAGCTCGATGATCAGGTAGACTCAATTTGCCTTCTGTTTAATTGCAGCATCTTTAATTGGACTGTCTGCGTTATGCATTCAAACATACGTTTAGATAAATTATTGGCTGAAGTCTTGCTTCTTGTCACGCTGATATCACCTTTCATTCCATACATGATTAATAACTTTGTCTAGGTGAAGTGGTTCGCGAATAAATAAATCGTCGGCCAAGATGACTGACGCTTCCAGCCCGTCGTAATACGAATGAATATTTCCGTAATTAATGAATTCCGAACGGATAATTCAGTGGGTCTTGGAGGTGAAGGATTTGGTAATGCATAGTGCACAATTATTCAACAGAATGTGAAGGAACTTCCACCACCGAATGACATATGGAACAATTTTTTCCGGTTGAAGTTTTTCAGAGTGCATCCTATTATGTGTGAGGGTTTCGCTCTTGAGTGATTCACCCTTATTTGAATGAAAATTTTGTGTACAGCTATTGTTTGGATCTAGTTTTCACCTTTAGTCGGTTGCAGCTGTGCTAATACGATATTGTTAAGGGTTCATAGTATGGAACGAGTGCAATACTATAAAACACCTGAAAATTTACACCTGCATGTACTTTATATTTTTAATGTAAATGAAAATTGACGATGTTCATAAGGAGGAAGCCACTACTTACATTAAATTCTTGACACTCTAAGTAAGTAGTGCGTGCACTAATGGGGTGTTGTGTAAATTGTGTACAATATTAATAAAATTTCTGATAACTTAGGGAGGTGTATCTGGAACATTTTTGTACTTTTTATGCCTGCAGTCTCGTTCTTTTGGAAATTTTAAACAAGTTATATTTTAATAGCTTTCTGGGTGCGTGTGAAAGAAAATTGTTTCTCATTTCATTTTAAATATTCCTCTACAGAATTATTTGGAGTTGGAATCAGTTAACGTTTGTACGGTTCTCCACGATGGTCTCCCAAAGAGAGTGGATGGAGAATAACAAACAAAAATTTAGAGTATAACCTCAGACAAGGAAACTCTTCGGTTTCTGGAGAAATGTTGCATTTGGCCGTACTATTTCAAAACCTCCTAATTATTGTGATACCCAGCGGGTTTTAGTGATGGCCGTCAAAAGAAAAGTTCTCTATTGGTAGACGGCAGCAGGACCTTATGAATATTAGCTGTGTTTTCTTTACAACATCCATACAGATGTTAAGATCCTTATCTCACGTAGACACGTAATTGCAACATGAATACGAGATCCCGATCTTTATACAGATCTTGGATCTGGATTTTTAAAAATCTGGAAATTAGTACTTACTCTCACATATAGGTGTATTTTTATAGTCTTAGATGTTGGTACTACTTGTTGTCAAACTTAAAGAAGTGGTCTATAAGGAATAAAAAAAAACAAAGTTTGAAATATTGCAACTTATTACCTACAGGATAATAAACTAACGCCTTACAATTAGCAGCTGCCAACTTGACAATGATTATCGGTACTGCCAATATATAAAACTAATTCCAATAAGATCCCGATCGTTTGTTTTGCTTATAGATCTGGAACTTGAACCAAAAAAAAAAACACAACTAATATCTCACCGCGTTATTAAATGCACATTTTTACGTAGGGAAGGTGAGAAGTTTTTGACTTAACATATAGATGGCGCTATGAATAGTAAATGATCGTGTCTTTCTGGGTCAAACATTTGTCTGAAAATTTACCATTGAAACCTGATTTCCGTCTGCCAAAACAAAATAGTTGCTAATCAAGTGCTTTTTAGAAAATGTAAATATTTGAATATCTTGTAGTGATAAAATTCCTGACAAAAAAACAGAGGAAAGTCCTTGTCAAAATTAATTAGCACCTGAGAGGTATTTATGAAAACTAAGGCTATCCGTTTTCAATGGTCAAATTTTGGACACCATATCGAAGTCAGGCAGTGTTGAAAAGTTCCTAGGTTTTATCATGGAGAACAGTTTAGATACATTCTTTGAAAAGATGTAACATTTCAGGGTGCCTCACTTATAAAATATCAAGTGAATTGAGAACGTCTTAGAATTCATTGTTAATAGTTCTTATCAACTCACGTGCAACAAGTAAAATAATAAAACGGAAGTCTTCTCTGTCATAGCACCAGGATTACAATTCATCCGCACTAGCAATGACAAATTCAGATAATATACAGATCGTCTACCCCTAAAGATATTAAATGGAAAGAAGGATAAGGCAAGTAACTCCCCTGGAATGCGATTCATTTAAAAGGAAAAAAAGAATCACAGTCGCGTCAAGAGAACATTGTAAAACCGGAAATATTTTTTTACTAAATACCAAATTTGAACTCCACAGACATTTTTCATCTATACTATAGCAGACATTATAAGGATGCACCTGTTTATTAAATCCTGCTTTAAAAAGAACAGGATGTACGTTTATCCCAAAATTTTTTTTTACGTTCAGAATAAAATATTTTGAATTCCCATTCAAACGCAACGTCTACATCTACATCTGGAAGTAATGGTACTAATTAAAATATGAACTGAAGGGACGGCAGAATTTTTCATATAACACACTTGTCACCAGCAGGTGTTTCCCCAGATAATATGTACATATGGGTGTACCATTCAAGTTGAGAAAAATTTGACTCGTGCAGAGCACGCGTTTCTCGTTATTATACAAATTACGATAGTGGTGTTTTCGAGTGACACGCTATTGTCTTTGAGTACAAGCTTTACATTCATGTCCTTTATGCATATGTCTACCGAGAAATATTAATTAACTGCGGGTTGCAAAAGAAGCCATTAAAATCCTTTGATCTAAGAGACGGAAAAGAGGTGTCTTTGATCACCTGATAGCGCTAGAATTTTGTGTAAATTGAGGTTAAGAGGAGTGAGATTAATTCCATAGGGAAGTTATATTGTCATTAGTATTAGAACCTTCCAAATTTCTTTTTCTAAGTAAGTGGGAAAGAAAGTATTGGAAAGTATTGACTTTAATATTTATATAGATAACGCGAGGTCTAAGGTGCATAATTTTCACACGGTTATGTAATCTAGCTTATTTTCATTCTCTTGCTATTTAACCTAATTCCTTGTCTGCTAGTTCTCCCGGTAAGCCGAAGAAGTAATCACCTAGGATAATCTTCTTTTGCCTGGTCAAACTGGCACATTCACAGAGAAGTTGTTGAATACTCTCAATCTTCTCCACGTCTCCTTGTCTCCTTGTTTGTCGTAGAGAGCTGTGTAGGTGGCAATAGTTTTCTAGCAGAAATAAAACGCAGTGGTCGACTTTTTAACACGATCCTCTATGCTTTTTTTTTTTTAACTCGGAGTGTGGTATAACTCAGTTGCTGGTAGTACTACCCAGCCGTGAAGGTCGGAGTGACTTTAGGCTTAGTAAAGAGAATGATAGTCCATGAAACGTGTTCGAAACCAGATCGTCTGAATAAGCAAAATCCTTAATCTCTTCCATTTCCAGAGAGACCAAAATAGAGTTGGCAACCATTAGACACAAACCTAGGTGAGAGAATTCCTCCTTGCCGGGTATCCCTGCAAACAGATCTCGTTGCACTATTTTTACTGAATTTGTTCTCATCATCCGGCTTTTTAGCACCCTAAGTATGGTTCAACACTAAGTCATGCAATGAAGTCTCGGCCGATTTGTGTTTAATGTCTTGGTATAGGCATCTTGTCTCAAAGAACTCGAGTAAATGTGATCATGGGTGATTGAATTTCTAAATATCTTGGGGTACCGCAAGGATCTATTCTAGGAATAATTGTGCTTTTAGTTCACATTATTATTCTTAACTCTGTCTGTTATTATAAGGTTCCAATTTTTCCTGATTTTACATCTATCTTTATAAGATGCAAAACTATCCGATGAGTGTCCTACAATTTGAGGAATGAAAGGAGATCTGAAGCCCATTAATAAGACCGGGACAATCATTAAAAGTGTCGTTAAACCTACGACGAAAAGACCTATCAGGCTTGACAAGCAGAATTCTGAAAAGATTTAAATGTAGGTTTCTTAATAAGAGATTTTCTGGTAACTAAAGCCGACGGAGGCCACAATAAACCTTCCGGAGAGTATGATTCTAAATTCTCCATATACTCTATGCTTATAATCTTGAATGGTTTAGCAAAATATAGGATAGATTCTGTTGAAGTTGGTTATTGAGTGAACAGTTACATTTTCTTTTGAGGTCACTATTAGTACGTTGTCCAGCTAATAGATAGATCTCCAGGAAAGTCATTTATAAAGGTATTTAATAAAAGAGGAGTCAGTATAGAGCCCTGAGGAGGACCACAAGCCTTGACATATGCAGAGGAAGAGAAACCAAAATAAGATAATAATTTAGAAAGTAAGATATTGTGGTTTACGCTATCAGATGGCTTTGAAAATCATGCACTTGCTTTGAATTTTTCAACAAGATTACTATTATGTTTTCAGTAAAACAATAGCAGTTTGGTTTTGTATAAATTTTGCTACTGCAGGGTAGATTTCAAAATATTATTGAATTTTTCAAAATTTGAAATCAAAAGCCATAGAGAACTTATCTCGATATATTGTATCACACCACCATTAGACTTTTATTCCCCCTCTCCTATTTCCAAAAATTGCAGCTTTTGTATTATGTTTTTCTTAGTTTTCAACTCAAGTAGAGTTAAGATTTTGCAACTTGTACATGATTGAATACCAACTCAGGGGATAATTGATTGGTTTCTGATTTATGCTATAATTTTAATCCGAATAAAAACAAGCCATCTGGGATATGTAATAGATCTTTCCATACTATTATTAAAGTCACCGTTTGTTCTATCGCACCATTTAAGCGCACTGCCACTTTGTGTTAACTTTTATCCCGAATAATAGAAATCAAGGCACACAAGACATTGGGACCAAAAGAATAAAAAAAATTATATTGTTCCGTTCTTCAAATCCACACACACCTGGCACTTTTTCTTCAAGACGAATCATACTCCAACGGAACACCTAAGAAGGTCTATTCCCGTACAGAAAATTCGCTGCCGGTGCCGTTCGTCTAGTGCCCGGTGTTTCGATTTCCACGGACATCATTGTCCTTTCAACGTTTTAGGGAGAAAATAAAGTACCTCTCCGTAAAAACTCAGTAAGGC
This sequence comes from Dasypogon diadema, assembly GCA_006980735.1. Lineage (NCBI taxonomy): Eukaryota > Metazoa > Arthropoda > Insecta > Diptera > Asilidae > Dasypogon > Dasypogon diadema. The sequence goes on along the minus strand of QYTT01079135.1, from coordinate 12,792 downwards.
ACAAAGGAGCTCACCGAACAATGAGTTACCTGCACGCACGTATAAAGTGGAGAACAGGGCGAAGTAAAACCTGCACGACTATCAAATATTTTTCTATAGCATTCATTGACGATTAAAATTTTTAACAAACGACAATCCGGTTGGCTCCTGCAACATTTTTAATTTCAGGTACTTTTTTGCGGCCTGGAACTGTATTCAAAAAATCAACACTGAGACAAGTAAGCGAATTGATTACAAAGGTTACGGCCCGTTTACAATTTAACTGGGGTTGTGTTTGTTGTGTAAAATACCAGAAATCACTGCTGCAAGCCAAGGGGGTAGTATTTCGATTCAGCGCGTGCTACTGGCTTCGCAAGCTGCCACAGGACACATTGACGTATATTTCGGGGTGATGATCTGTAACATCTGCTCCCTCTTTGTGAATTTTTGAATTATGCAGGCTCACTGTGGGTATGCGCCTTGCATTTGGCCTGGTGCATAGCATACCTACCCGATAGGCTAAATGAATAGACCGTTTTTGCGCAATACGATCTGAAAGGACATCAAATGCAAGATGTAATGGAATGTTTAATTTGCGGGTTACTGTTACCAAGGTGTATATCAGGATATCTACCTCCGAATCTGGGGCCGGCTGGGTGAAATGACTCGATACAGATGGTATAGTTCTAAGGTTTGATTTAACGGAAATCCTTTATGTGGTTATGTTTAGCCTGTACCACTCTCCTTGCAGATATTGGAGATTTTGCTTTCACTTTCTAAGTCTGAGTGTTTTGAATACTATAATTTGGTTGTGTTCTCAATAAGGACCTTTTCGGAAATTGCTTAGTTCAAAATCCCGAACAAGATCTAAATGTGCTCGCATATTTCATTTCTGGTTTCCTTTAGGACGTTGTTTATTTTATGACTGATGCAAACGAATAAATTGGTTATCCCAACTTCGGGTTGAACTTTTTTCATGATAAATATGTTCCCCTTGTTTGGGAATCATTTAAAGTTCTTAATTCAAGCCACTCACAATTTCTCACCTTTCAGCTTTTCTGATATGTAACCTGATCAAGTGGTTGATTCGTTCCTTATTATAAAATTAAAAGCTACTGGAATTGATGGAATTTCTCCTAGTTTCGTTAAAATTTGCTTTTCCTTCATTTTACCTTGTGCTTTACCTCTTCTTGCTTTTCTGATGCCTGAAAATATTCAAAAGTTACATCTACACCCAAAAAAATAAATGCCAATCCTTTGGAATGTCACGCTATTGGTATTTTCCCAATCCTATCTAAAGTTTTTGAGAAATTCACTTCCATTCAAATAGTGTCCATGGGAATGGTCTTTTAAATGCTCATAAGTCTGGATTTTGGCCTATAGTCACACTTGCACAACAGCGCACTTGAGTGTCAATTTATCATATCATATAAAAATTGTAGTCCAATTTCAAAATGTTTTTTCGAATGGTTCTTCCCCTTCTCGGCATGTATGTAGGTTTTGGTGTCCCTCAAGGTTCAATACTTGCACCCTTGTACTTTTTTGTTCTTCTTAAATGATATATTTGTGCGTATCACACATAGTAGTTGTGTATTTGGGTAGACTTATTGACTTAGTGACTATTAATCTGGTCATCAATTACTTGATGTCACCCTTGACCTTCGTTCTACTTTTATTTTATCAGAACATGTAACCTTCCTTAGTACGATACTCTCGGATTCAGTACTATTACAAATTTAGAAGAAATTCTTTTCGATTCTCATAAATTTACTGCGATATTCTTCTCGACTTTTTCCACACTTTTCGTTGTATCCATAAAATTTTGTTCCGTCTTTAAAAAAAATAAAACCGAACAGAGATTTATGAAGCTTGCAATATAACACAATATCAATGTATCAAAAATTATGTGAAATCATGTTATTTGTCACAGTAAAGATTTTATTTGAAATGTATCCTTATTTCAAGTAAACTCAGTACTCCCTATAATGACTCCAGTTAAAGGGAATTTGCTAATATAATTTTATTATGATTTTTATACCATGTGTCATAAGACATATGCTCTGAGGAAAATGTGTGGTAATTTCGTTTGTGTTAAGTCAATTTCACGTTTCCGAGAACAAGAGAGCAGTCATTAAATTTTTATTGCCGATATGTATTTAAAAAACACGAACAATATTACCAGAGAAAATGTATGTCAGTACGAACTGTAAGTCACTAAAAACTTCGTCAAAAAGTAAATCACAAGAACCGCAGTTCATTTTGGAAATTACAAGTTAAGAAATAATAAAAATGAAAATTTTCCTTTAGTATATCCTCAACCGTAACCAAAAGGAGAAAGCAAAGACATCGACGTAAGTGCAACGTCATAAAATGTTCGCGAAGCTGGTCGTTAAGTATTAAGGTCAGCCCACACGATGACGATACCCTCTCCCCCCCACCCTCCCCAAACTTCGTCTTAATTCTATATCTATACCCTTGGTATGGTTCTTTTTGGTCAGTCCACACCATACACACTTATATTTCAGATTCATCAAGACCTTAGAAAGGTGCCGACTCCAAACTGGGCGAATTTTGCCCGTGGTTAATAGACTGCGGCATACTGTTTTGCGATCCAGATACCTGTCTGCTAGGAGTATGAACGTAGGTATATATACATGACGCCAAGAATTTGTTCCTTACAAATTTAATTATTGTTACTTTTCAACTAAAATTTTATACACTAACATTTTATATCCATTTCATGAGCGTTACAATAATTATTCCACCTTTCGATGGGCAATTTGAAGGCAGACAGCTTTAGGGAATTTTTTTCTCTGATCCCAATTTGAGTAGGTTGGCTTGTCGGAAAGACGGAAGGAATCTACAACCAAGAATGGTCGATTATTGTACCTGACGCGGTTTATTGATTGTTCTAAATGCAAATATCGTGTTCGTTGGAACCATTGGACTTGGTGGGATTTCTGTTTGCCAACATTTTCGACATCATCCTCAATCGATTGTAATTATTTTTATTTTAACTTTCGTAGGGCATGTGAAAAATTACTTTAGTGAATTTAAGTGAAATTTGTTTGCACTTAAGTTTTGTATGAAATTTTGGAACCTTACCAGGAAATCACATGTATTATATATTAAAGTTATTTAATAACATGACTTTTGAGACTAGAATATTAGCCAATGCCTTATATTTATTTTTTAGGATTTCTCTTCACCTTTCAGACTATAGATACTTTCTTCAGGAAAACGAATTTCTACGAGAATTCAATGCATTTTAACAGGGCAATTCTGTCCAAAATAAATGAAATAGTTTGAACAAAATATTTTGGTTCGAAAGTATGATTGAACTATTTTATTTTTAGAATGAATCCAGATGAGGAGAAAGTAGACTATTATTTGTGAAATTTGGTAACAGTAAGGTCCTCATCACCAGTTTTGCACATATTTCACTTGACAGTATATTCGCCGACAACTATAGCGTGCGTAGACCCATATACACTTTAGCCAATGTGTGGTTTATATACGACTAGCTACAGCAACTCATAGTATTATATTATTAAAGTAAATTCCAAGATTTTTAAAACACCCAACTTAAGAGAGTACGAAAAAGTTCAAAACGAGTGTGGTGTGTTTTGCCGAAAAACAAATCGCAAAAAGTTATTATGCCAAAAAACATTTGACAAAAAAGATATATTGCAAATATATATTTTGTCGAAAAGTATATTTCGTTTTTGAAGGGAGTTTGTAAAAGGAGTTAAAGCAGCAAAAATAGATGGACCCCCTCTGCAATTTTTTTCTCTGAATGAGGCAAGGAATCACTCCTTACCGGATTAGCATCTCATACTGGAACACCCTGTATATAAAACAAAGGAATATTTCATTTCCTGTTACAGGAAGCTTGTTTCGGAGTCAGAGGTCATAGGAAATACAAATAAAATCTTTATGTCACCCTGCCTTCGAAAAGAGATTATCCTCTCCCCTGTTTCTCATGCAATTTTTTGTCCATTAATACTTTAATCTATCATTTGTTTCATTTATAAACACTAAATTTAAGTTAGTCGCTAGTATAGTTCTAATTTATTTATGTATCGCTTATTTATAATTTTATATACACTGTAAATCTTGATTGTTTGGTCTTATTTCTTCGTTTATTGTATTGCGGCTGATTTCTCTTTAAGGCTAGGCTTCTGTGCACATTAGGACAAATTACAAATCAGTCTTCTCCCAGGCAGAACCCAGGTCTGATGAAATCACTGTTAGTGCATTATATTCTGTTAACATTTAAACATTTCTCACTAAATTTATTAACAGCAATTCATTCAAATCTCTGATTAATCCAATTGACACAAAAGTTTCAACCAATCAAGTGGAGATTTAATTAAAGATTATATCCCACTTTTACAGTAATTTATGATCTATCGGCGCTATATCATGAACAAGGTGTAAAAGATCCATCAACAGGGACCGATTAATTTTATTGATTAACAAGCAGGTGTATCTGGAAAAAATGCTTACTCAATCCTTCGCACCACGCCTTAACTATCCAGCAGTAACATTTAACGATGATTATGAAGTTTTAATGGCACCACAGTGAAAGGTATCATTCCTTGGAAAAGGATTTTCTAACCAGGCGCCCACTATGTGTAGAGTGCTTTGAGAATGATTTGAATTTTTCATTTCAGAATCACCGGCAAAAGGTGGTTTGTAATTATTTATTTGGACGTAATATTGTACAGGTATATAAATGGAATTTGTTGCACCCTTCATTTTTTGACCACTTATAATGTATAGGATATTTTTTTGGCTACTCATTTTGATGAGATTTATTACATTTAATGATGTGTTTTGGGACTAATAAGGCTCTTAGAGTTAATTTTGGGTAACACATTATGATCTTAAAGGCATACGTCGATAGTTCACCCTTTCAAATTTTAAACCCAGATTTTTGTTTTTTTTTTATGGGGGTAGAAATTAAGCAGAAAACATCTGCAAAATATGGCAATATTGATCAGCTTGAATTGTAAATTGCCACGAGGTTGTGTAATTTAAAATTAGATGGGTTTGTGGTATTTATTTGAAAGATTCATATACAAAAGGTGAATTTATTTTAACAATACAAGAATTTGGAAAAATTTCAGTTTCCATTTACTGCGATATGATTAAGAAAAATATATAAAATAAAATAGTAAGAATATCTAATAAATAAAAAAAAAATCAGGTAGCGTATAAAAGACCTGGAAGAGGTCTCTTTGTAAATAGTTATGAAATCGACTATTACTATTTATGTCCTTTAAGTTTCAGTAATAACAGCAATAATACCGTGGGCATGAGTGGCTCTTGGTTTATGAGATCCCAACTTTAAATACCACCGTTGACTACGAAGTGTTAGTGATTTTCTACTGATAACAGGAATATCTTTAGAAGACATTTTGTTTTGCAAGTGGCTTAGAATCTATTGTGATCTGCAGATCCCACTTGTAAGATTTAATAATAAACAGATAAATCCACATTGGTATAGAATAAAGTTATATTTTATAGGCCAGATAGATTTATTAGTCACTATTCCCTTTCAAAATTGATCAAGGAAAAGATCAGAAACTCTGATACAATGTTCTTTTACGATATGTTTGAAATAGCCCTTTTAAATACTTTTTCAGTAGCAAAATTTTAATATTGAACCCTGACAAGCTTTCATGCTCCATTCCATAGAATAATTATACTTTTCTCCTCGATTAAACTGCAAACTACATATTTTATTCATTTCTCACTTTTACTAATATTTTGGAATTTTTACCTATACTTTACAACCTGTGACTCATAGACACCTCACCCTATCATCATGTTATCGTAAGCAATATAAAGATATTTCTTTATCTTACAGACAGTATCTATTCTCAAGTTAAACTATGAAGGACAAGGAGTGATAAGGAATCACAACATACACTTAAAATATCTTTACCAGGTATGAAAATTATCCTTGGAGAGAATCTTTAAATATTTCCTTTATGTTATCTTTTACTTGTGCTGATCTTACCATATCATTTGCTCACTAATCTGGAGATAAGATAATTACTACATGCTTCAAAATTGAATACCAACAGGATTTAAAATGTTGACAAGAGATAACCACGTTTATGAAATTGATTTTATGTTGCTGAGGTGAATTTTTATTATTTATTGATTTCAAATTGTTTAAATAAAATTCTGGACGTATTCTGTGGAAATTTATGGTTTTCCATTATTGGACAGATACAAAAAGGGCTAGGCGATTTAACACAGCCATTATTTTAAGAAAATGTCCATTGTGCTCACAAAGTGGTTAAAATCTAAGATTTAATTTACTTAATTAGAAACAAAATTAATATTTAATTCGAGGAAATCAAACCTATTTTATTGTATTATGTAGGATGGCACTACAAATCAATTTTAATAAATTTCATATTGTATCCATTTCTTTTCAAAATATCTAAATACGACTTTCTAACTGTGCAGCAGGAATTTACAGAGAAAATAATGGTATATAAATTTCAAGATCATTGGGTGATCTCGGAACTATCGTTCAGGTAGAAGTTTCACATACCAAGTTAGGTCGGCATAAAATAAAAGAATCGTTAGTGAGGCTTGTTTTCAACTGGAGTCGTATAAAGGTGAAGGAATAGACTAAAACGAAATATAGAAAAAAACAATTTCACATTGATAGGTATTTCTGGATGCAATAATGTCAAAGAGAACGAAAT
>QYTT01079134.1:5656-16687 GCA_006980735.1 Dasypogon diadema | reverse complement strand
ATATACTCCTAAGTCTCTGTTTATATAATTAATTTACTTTTGTCTAGTTTCAATCACCTTTTACTTATATTAACGCGGTTCCTTTTTTGCAAGTTTTTTTTTCCTACGGAAGTATTTGCCGCTTAGAAAACACTAAAGGACTCGACTGTATATTAATGTGGTTGAGTAGCAGGTAGAGGATGTGCTAGTAAGAAATTGGTTCTACTGCAAAAAAGAAATAGTATAGCCCTTGACGTCCTGCGTTCAATTTCTTGTAGAATTGGGATATTAATGAGAAGCACAAATAGAAAATGAACATGAACTGTAAAAGATCTTTGGTATTCCCAATATTATCAACTTTATTATATTTGGTAGGCTGAGATGCATTTGTTTATTTTTTGGTGAAGTTAAAACTCAAAGGATACCCCATGATAATATGCACAGCCTTGGTGGAAATGAACATGGGGATGGGGAAACAGGAATTAGAAGATCGAGTGGAGGTGTCGGTTTACACTCTGTTCAGAAATTGCGACCTATATTCGATAAGAAAAACAGAAGATGGTAATCTGATCAACCTATGTACAATTCTGCTCGAGAAGCATTCTCTAAACTTCCCTGTTCTGCTAGGTCTTGCCTCAGGAGCAAAAACGTGAAGACCGCTCGATAGGCGGGTATCGCGCATAGCATAGGGGTTAACCTGCAAGCAATCAAACCAGAGACTTCGTTGTAACAATATCCATTAAAGTAGCGATAAAGGAGCATTAAACAAGCGATATTGCGTCAGTGCTACAGAGAATCGATTTTAGGGGTAATTGATTCGTGGTCAACGAGCTTAAAAGATTTTATTGTAGTTTATCCAACGTGGACAATGCATTGTATCCGTGCATACGTGTGAAGAAGGTCGACGAAAATGATTTACTCTGATATTTCAATGGATACAAGAAGATGTCCAGGATTGAATTGCAGGAAAAGAAAACCTTTCTGGTTTTCATGTTGAAAAGTGGTTTCTTCATTGTTATGTTAGTGTACAGCTACAGCATGGAGTGAGTTATCTTCCTGAGATTATGAGAAGTGTTGTGTAATTACTGAAAACATTTAGACAAATATTACAAAAGCAGTACGACAATATTTAATTAGCTCATTATTTATAATGCTCTTTTAATTTGCTATAAGCAATATTTTTGACTTTAAATGATAGATCATAAATATCTTCTATCTAGTCTTACAAAATTATTCATTAATTAGCATCGGGAAATAAAGTTTCAGCTATTCAGGTCGGAATAAGTGTCAAAGCTTCAAGTTGAGGAAATGCACTAGAGCGCAATAGGAGAATATTCTAACAAATACCCGTTTTTTAAGCTTATCCAAATTCTTTGTAACTTCTAGTATTCATATTTGAAATTAGACAAGTACTAATGATTATCCTACTTATTTCCTCAGGGCAAAACAGCACCCTATTTTATTGTTTGTAAATGGGGCAAGGTTAAATTTTGCAAAACTTGACATCTATACAGTGTGCCTTTGAAAAAGTCCAAACAAATGCCTACAGTTCACATAAGGTTCCTCCAATAACAAAACATTTGCATTTATTTATAATTCATATGAAGTTCGTTCACAAGCTGTAAATGTTCCGAAATTCAACACGTTTGTGTAAATGAAAAATCAATAAAGGAAAATTATACTCCCGGCGTGCATTCACCTGTGTTCAATACCACGGGATCTGTAAGAGCTGTCCTTAGCGCCATAAATGGTATTATTTAGAATTAGTTGCTAACTTAATAAATTAGTGAAATAACCCGCGCTGATCACAATAAAATACCAACAAAAGCCACCACTCACTTTACAAACTAACCAAACTATCGAAGATTGGCACAACACAACAAACTTCACTTGTGTCACTTTACAGTTTTCCTGAGATTGAACGAAGTTATTCTTATTTATACCGCATTCACCATTCGTTATATTATAAAAATTACACTGGAACCCAAAAAGTTTTATATAAATTAATATGAAATGAATTCCATTTCAATTTATGAAGAAAGAACCACAGAAATTTTCAAAACAAAACCCACTTCCAACCAAACCTGAAGAAAATTTTACTGGTGTTTGTTGTCCCTCTCTTGCTCTTCTGTCTTTTGAGGCAAATTAAGCAGCGAATTCAGTTTGTGGCGAAAAATATTTCATTTTAAGAAATTTTGCTTCATTAATACATTTTTCATCTCAGATAAGAGATGGCAGCACTTTATTCTATTTTTGATTACGGATCTGATTATTTTGTTTTTTAAAATTTAGTCCAAATTATGATGAGAAAATATTAATAGTTAGATTTAAGTGTTTAAGTGAAATAAACTTAGAAAGAAACATTTGATCAGAGACCAATTTTCATGAAATACATTTATTTATTTTGTGAAAATGTCCTAACCGCTCAAAATTAAATATATAAAGTTCTACAAAAGATTGTATAAATAAAAGTTATGCATTTTAATGCTGTACAATTGTTAACTAAATAGGAAGTTAATCTATATTTAAGTGAGAAGTAAAGTAGATAAAAATTAATAATTACCCAAGAAATTTTCTTATGCTGTTCCAAAATGGAATCTTGCATGACTTTATTTTTACAACTGAATCTAAGTAAACTCGATGAGGCATTCAGTAGTATATTTTATGTGTCGAAGGGATTGAGGGTAAATGGGCATTTACAATTCAACGTGAACGGCAACGTCAAAGTACAATTTAGATCGCTTTTTTTTAATCAGAATAAATTTGTATGTACAAATTTACACTGGCAAAGAAAAGCAAGCTAAATTTTACTATGTCGTCGCCGTTCACGTTGAATTCTAAGTGCCCTATATGCTAATAACGTTCTGTGACGACTAAGTTAAGTGGGAAACACTATGCGCACCGTTAGATTCAGTTCGGTTGGCTCCGGCCCGGCCCGGCCGCTTTCGTTCAAACCGTGCGCATTGTGTTCCCACTTTAGTCGTCTTCTCTTTTCTCTGGAGTTTAGCCAGAAATCCATGTAAAACGATCACCGAAAATATTTTGGAGATTGCTGTATGAAGTTTGCTCTTACGAGAAAAATACACACATGCAAAATAAAATGGGAAAGGAGTGCAAAAAGTTCTTTAATACAAATTGTATAGTGGTAGCAATATAGTTTTGCATACAAGGAAATCTTCATTACACAAAATACAGATTCACTTTACATAAGGTTTACCAACATAGCATTTAATGTGAGCCATCACCAAGGGTGACTAGGTCCAAAAATAATGATTGTCAGAAGACAAGGCTTACCCAAAACTGTAATAATTGGTTTAGACCAATTACGTTATACCGTAGATGTAGGGAAGAAAGAAAGTAATGCAATTTTAATAAGGCAACTTTGTAAAGAGTTTGTCCACTTGCGAATCTGATTTTACATATTTAACAAAGTAAATTTCAAAGGGTTCTCCAATTATTGTGTAGACAGATAATACGCGCAGGTATCAAACGATTTTTTATTCTCGTTAAGTGCCTCCCTTTGTGGTACAACTTTTATTTCAAACCATTTGTTCAAAAGTTCATAATCATTGTGTAATTATTCCAGAGGTTATTTAACTTTGAAGCGACTCCCATACTATAGACCACTTTGGCCCATAAGTGAATTATATACTCGAATGTAAAATTTTAGGCTCCTTAGAGGTGTTAAATTAAACGAAAAAATATGAAGTTGACCTTCAAGTGACCTTTAAATTTGACCGCAGGTCCAGTACAAGGTCATTGTCAAGTGCCTCATTTTGTGACGTCGAACGACGTATTATGTAGACATTTATGAGAACATACATATACATATTGTAAACACTTGCAAAACAACTTTCTAGAACACAAAAAGTGTGAGCCACAAATCATTTTGCGTTAGGACTGAAAAGAATTTTTATTTAACAAATAGGAAATCATTAGTTTCATATTACAGCCCTCTGAAGGAGTTGCCAGATTTGCTTCATTTTCATCCAGGATCTTTCAATTTTACCAAAGTATTTATCTGCCGAATTTTCTTCATCCATTTTGGAGCATTTTTGTTTTAGGAGAAGAAGTGATTTTTTATCTGAGAGTTGGAGATTTCATATGGCAACCCTATGAAGGAATGGCAAAATTAGCCCATCTCATAACTTGACCTTCCCATTTTAATAAGGTATCTGGCTACCAAATTTCAAGTTAATAGCTTAAAGCGTTCTCGAGATAACACGTGGGCAAACAGATAGACCGCGTAGATCCCATGAACTTAGACCCATTATTCTTCCACCCGAGAAGGCGGGGCAGATGTTGTCAGCAATTCAACCACCCGGTCGACCAATATACACTCTCACCCCCTTTCGCCTGCCTGGTGCAGTTCGTCAAGGAAGTAGTGTCCCAGGTGTCTGAATCTTTTCGTCGAGAGTGACGGACAATGGTACAAAAAGTGTGTCACTGTCCCCGCCTGCTCCCCGAAACCCCTGCAGTCTGTATCTGTATCTCATCAAGACAGAAACCAGTGACCTTAGTGATGGTTTATTTAATCTAAGAAGTTTAGATGTGGAGCAGGCGTTCGGGGGCCCCATAGTTCCTTGGTTGTACCGCCAAGTGGGGTCACGTCCCACATCTGACGATGTTAGTTGTTCGCCCAGTTTGCAATATGCCCCAATACGGTGGTGTTTTAAAGGAAAATGGATATTTATAATAAACTCTTCGACAGTTTTTTCCAAGTCCATTTCAAACTTTTAATATTTAAAATCAATGCAACTTATAAAATCTGGATATTAGTAACAATAACCGAAGCAAGATTTTAATCAAGCAAAGTAGTATGTCTAGATTTCCACTGCTGCTTCTTGACGGAATAATTCTATTTTGATGAAATGTTGTTTTATATTTTGTTAAGGTAATTAACAAGTCTTTGTAAAGCATAATGTAGGCATTGTATGGGATTCACTTCTTTCTGCCTAAAAAAATAAAAGAACATCTTAGAAAAAATTCAAAGGGGCAAATTTTGTAATGAACCTCCTTAAAACAAATCCTGGCATATATCTGGGTAAGTTGTCCTAGCATCTTCTCTTTACTAAATGCCTTTCGTGGTCGGTCTACAAGTAGTGCTAAATATTTTTATACTTTTGCTCCTTTTACTATGTGGATTTTACGATTGCTTCTGTTTTGGTTGTGCTTTGCGTCTTTTGCTCCTTTTCCAAACTGCGCCTTTTAAGACTTTGCCTGCGTTAACAGTGTTTTTGCTCCTTTTACATACTATGCCTTATCATCTGAATAAGATGAAGATACTGGGACAACCTAACCAGACATGTTAACAAGTCCTACGAAGAATAGTAAAATAAACTTATTAGAATTATCTTAACGAATGAAATGCATGAAATCGACGCTATCAAAGTCAACCAGATAAACAAAACTACCCCAATTTAACACATATAACTTTTAACTGTATCACAAAATTAATATCATGTATTAACCAAATTTATTTTTTGGAAAAGGTTCCACACGAAAAAAAACTATGTTACCTTTTATTATTTATTTTAATAAATTCCCTTTAATATACAGAAACTTAGAAAAATCTCAGAATACGTTATTACATCAGTACAAAGCCGAGTAAAATAGGTACAAATTGGCATTGTTCTCTACCAGCAGACTACAAACTGAGAAAAGAAACAGAAGCATTGGCTAAATAGGAACTATTTTAAATAAAAAGTAACTAACTTAGGACGATTCGGTTGAAACTTGTCGAAACAAACCTAAGACTACATCTGAAACAAAGTCATTCGCACGTACGTATGTATATTTACGCTAATTAAGAAAGTGTTGGACTTAAAACTGTCAATAATAAAACCTCTTATCTTTATGAATTTAATCCCTAAATAATTTACTGCAAGTTTATGGTTGCATTTAGTCTATAATTACTTCATATATTTTTGTTTTCATTACGGGTTCTATCTAATTAGTCTCTCTTATTTTCTGCCTCTTGCTTCTCACATATAGTAAATATTTTCTGTCATATAAATAATTGGGGTTAATGTGTTTTTTTTTAAATGTAGTTATCATGTAATAGCTTATCTTAAAACAGTTGCCGTCAAAATAATAAAGCATTGTATATATTTCAATTATTAAATTATTTTTATACTTTAATTTTGTTACATAAATCTCATAACGAGGAAAACCTCATTTGGTTTATATATAATTTTTAAATACACTTAACGATATTTTTGCTCTTATTTTTTTTCAATAATTTTGCTTTTATCTAACGACTTTATCTCTTGTAAATAAATTCTTCTTTTACTTATTACGTTTTTACATTATCATCTCATTATAACTTATCTTTAATGTTTAAACTTAATGCAATTTTAAAAATTAGTGCGTATACTTTTTGTTTTGATTACATATAAAGAAATTAAGTGATCCAAAAAGAAGTTGTAATTGTGTGGAGGAAAAGTGGTTTTGTACCTTTCCCGCTTTGCAACAAATTCAAAAAAAAAGAAACATATTTTCTAATTAGTAAGTATAAAGTATAATGTACGTTCCGTGATTTCTAAAGTTATTAATAATATAATAATGTTATTGGCAATAAATAAAATTTAGAGTTGTTTACTTAATTGAGATTATCTGTAGTTCTTGATTGTTGTACACTGACAACAAAATGCAAACAAAAGGCACTCTCCTGAACATGATCCTAGGAAGATTTTTGCATGCAATTCAATACAAGAGAACAACCTTTGCTTTAACAAGACCTTTTTTTATGAATTATGCTACCTTTTTCGAAAATCTTCTCAGTAACAATGAAGTATATCTTGCGAGCTCTGATGTAAGTTCTAAATTGTGTGCAATACCATATTGTTCTTATTATGAACATTGATTTCAATATTCTTTGTTTAATTCGATAGTTCACCATGTGACAGTGTGGCATTACACATATTGTATATTTATATATATACATAAATTGTAGACATTTTTAAGAAAATTTTTGAGTCTCTCATCAGTTAGTTTAATCGTAACGTATTGCCACCCAAAATACAATCCTAGCCTATCATGGCTAATGACAGAGTAATGAAGACAACCCTCTAGTACAGTGGTAATACATGGGCTGAGATATCAATGAACTAGCTTGCAATAAATCGCGTCCGCTTACCCACTAGTTTTGTAGAGATATTTCTCGCTGATTTCACAGCCAAAAGTATCAAAGCTAATTAATCCTGCAATATTATATAAAAAGAGTTATAAGAATGCTATAGAATGAGTGTAGCTGTTGTTGGATTCACTATCTTTAAAAAATGTTTTTTAAATGAAAATTTCTTCACAGATCCATGTTATAAAAAAATAAAGCTTTCTATACTTTATTTTGTAACAAAAACTGATTTGAGCTCGCTACGAATTCAAATGAAATGAATTTTCTTTCAAAAATAATTATGTTGAAAATGAGTGGGATATTTCTATCTTCCATTGACAGTGGGAAACGAAATCGTATAACGAATGATTTATTTGGAATAATAATATTGTTTGTCCAACAAAGACGTTTTTCTATGGCATAAAAGGCATGCCTTCTCTTGAAAATAAAAAAATGTGTTTTACTCTTTAGTACATTTAAATTAAGGAGACCAGGGGACGGATACATATTACGTATTTTCTTCAAGAAGGCTATGCTGTTATCGAATGCAATAATATTGAAAAAAAAAACATTATTTTTACATAATCTATCAAATAAACTAAAGTGAAATGGGCAATTTCTTTACGATTTGGTTAGAAATGAAAATTTTTTTGAAAAGAACGCTAACGGCTTCATGTTTCTTTAATTAATAAGATTGATATTCTGAGTCAAATGAACATTAGAAATGATTTCACTTTAAAACCATGAAAAGACCTTCACTTTACAATCACAAAATGAAGGTCATATGAAAAATCAAGATGTGTCGAGCCAGGGAGAACTTTCATTTTGTCAAGAAAAAAATTGCACAGAAGGTTTTCATTTTCTTTTTCCTTTTTTGCGAAAATTTTGAGTTCTCAATTCAAGGCGAATCCCAAAAGAAAATAATATGGTCTGTAAGAGTTCAACAATAAACTTTAGTAACGCACACATACCTCTTTTTTAACATAAATTTGTCCGTATACCAGATGAATTGAATGCCCTATATATGACATAGACGATACATGCTTTCTTCTTCTATCTGACAATCAGGTATTTTTCTAAAATTTCCCAAGCGCTACAGCTCCGTTGATGATTATGGATTCGATGGTACAGGCGCGTAACCAGGCAATCATGTATGGTTTGACTCTTTATTTGTTAGCAATGGATCTACAGCTGCCCGATAAGACTGCACAGGCCCGTCTTATACTTCCCCTATTTATATTTGGACTAACGACATCGGACAATAATAAAGGTCTCGATTTCAAATTTTTAGCTCTCTTAATTTAAGGAAGACTGCCTTTACATTTTCAGTATTTATGAGTTGTTTTGCTGTGTCAACAAAATTATTAATAAAATATTAATTTTTCATAAAGAAATATTTAGCTCTGTTAAAAATTATGAAATACTTTAGACACCGTGACTTCATTTATTAAAAATTTATTAGAACAAATTATTGTAGTAAAGTAAATAAAGCATCATCTATAAGAAAATTTGTAATTCGAATGGAATATTTGCATTGAATGAAGTCAAAAGGTTGGGCGTCTAAAGTGAAAAGACTCAATTAAATATATCCTTTAATTATACATAATTTCCTTTATACTTCTCAAATATTAAATATTTCCAGAATGTTTATTTTTGATAACTTACATTTTATATTTTTTTAAATATTATTTTTTTTAAATCTAAGAGATCTATTAATATAAAACTTTACTTAAAATTAGCAATAATAATAGATAATTACAAATGTTTCAATGTCTTTATGATTAACAATTATTTTGGTAACATTGTTTAAATTAAAATGATCTTATTTTGGTACTTATCTGAGATTTTGAAGCAATAAGCCATTGAGTTGTTGAATTAGTATAAATCAAATCAGCATTTTTAATAAATAAAGTAAGAAATAAGTTGTATTAGATCTAAAAAAAAATATATTGAATGACATGAAATATATATCCAGAAAAAAAACACTCTTTCTTGCAGTATTTCTATCAACTTTGTTAACTAAAACATTTATTTAGATTTTGTGTGCATGCGTATATAAAGCCTATTGATTTTTAAATGCAAGAAAATATACCACTTTACCACTTTCTTTAGTATATAAAAAACCCCTACAAATTTTAAAAAGTAATTGTTTTGTATTCTCCAAAAGAAAAAATTTGCAAAAATTTAATAAAAGCTGAAAGCATAAATTATCTTATGAGCAGAAAAACTTCTTTCAAGCTCAAAGTACTCCGATTTCTTGAATTAAAAGACTTAAAATTGCAAACAGAGAACAGTTTTTTTAGAATGAAAGCCTCTAGAATATTGTAGCGTTTTTGAAAAACGACGAATGTTGTATCGCGAGTATTGTGCAAATTTAGTCCTAATTCAACCAATATAATAGACCATTTTTCCTATTTATAACCATGGATTCAAAAAAGTCCAACATTAAATAGTTTTGAAAACAAGTATTTCTCCCTTCGTTAAAAACTAAAATAAACAAATTGGTAGAAAACTGAGAAGAAACAATAGCTGTTTAGCTGCAATTTTAAAGAGTCAACCTTCTACGTTCATCTCTTGCCTTGACAAAAAAAGAATCAAAAGAGGAAATCAACTAAAGCCAAAGAAGAAATTTAAAATTCATTAGTTGACTGAGATCAATGTATTGGCAAGGAGGTAAGTTGCAAAATAAAAAAAAGGGAAAGTGAAAACATCCATGCGAAATACGTCACATCCAAAATCAATTATTACAGTCGTTTCCATAATAAAGTATAATTTTTAAATTTTTCATGCGCTGAGTCTCAAAGAGTGGTAGAGGAATTTTAGTTAATTGCATGTTTCCTTTTTTCGCGTTTTGGTCAGTCTAAGTTTAACTAAGGAAGTGCTAAGACGTAGAGTAGAATTAAAGCAATTTAAAAACTGTTCATAATGAATCAATCAAAAGATCCGAAGATGACACTGGTAGCGATAGGAAAGTGCCTGAAAGTTTCGGCACAGTTCATCAAAAAGTGGGTGACGTATTTTAAAGAAACTGACAATGTTGACGCAATCTATCTGGCAGGAGTAAAATCCGAGCCACTTCAAAATCCGAGAACCTGGTCATTGTCATCGAGTGTGATCTTTACGGATGAGTCTACTTTTACTACGAATAGTTATAGGAGACGAATGTAGTCACAAAAAAGAGAAACTATCATGATTCACATTTATCCGTATTCTCACTGCCGAAAGCATGATCAACCTGTACAAAAAAAGGACCATTAAAGTCTCCTAAGATGCTTTATGGAAACGGCAACAATGATTGCAATTATTTTTAAAAAAGTTAACACGTTTCGTGCTGCAGTGGTCATATTATGTGATCCACGTTTTTCTTACTTGAGGATATTATAAGTAATTTAAACGCAAGTGGAATTAAGGAATAAAATACGAGCAATTACATATATACATACATAATTGCTATTATCATCAACCAAGTAAAAAGCTCAATGTACTAATGATACAGGAAACATGATGGTTGATGATTGATGATCGTGATTGTGATTGCTACTGCAGAAAGGTTCTCACATATTATTGAGAGAATTATGTCCTTTATTTATTTATGGTAGAGTTCAATATTATATTTTTAAAAATATACATGTCATTGCTGAGAATACTAATGCCGACTGCAAGTATACCTTTTCTAAAGAGCTTCATGAGGTGTTCTTGGCAATTTTAATACACAAATTACTATTGAATAATGCGACAACGTCTAAGTTCAAGGTGCATTTCTAGATAAAATTCAGCTAACTTCGAAGGAGATGAGCGTAAAATACAGGAATTCTATTTTTAGAATACAATGAAGAGCTTTTAAGCGCGGTTTCAATATGGATTGAAACCACTTATCATTGCAACTTCATTTAATTTAGAAATAGCTGGGGGATGAATGCTTTAATATATTATTACTA
>QYTT01079133.1:29384-47728 GCA_006980735.1 Dasypogon diadema | reverse complement strand
AGATTTGACTTGATATTCATCCTTATTTTGTGGGGAATTTTATTACCGCATGATATTAAATTTTTCAATTTATCTGTTTCTCACACGCGAAGATTTGACGTTCACACCAAATCCAAATTACGTATTTTCATTAATAAGGTAATCAGGTTCTCAAAAGTAACTGAAATTAGATGTGGAAAGAATGTAGGTTACAAACTCATGGACTCCGCTACATGATAAATGATTGAAAAAGAGAATTTACGTGGCGGGTTGCATACATATATAGTGCAGTGGCATCAAGGACAAATTATTGATGTTTACTAGCAACATTGTTCTCCTTGCGTAAAGGCCTGAATGCCTACAGTAAATTAACGACTATTATACTGCCGTGTTAACACAAAACGACATTCTGCTTGAAAGGTAATTTTAAAAAAATGCGTTTTTATGTTTTTTTTTAAAGTAAGGATGGATTTTAGCAGACATGTCATAATTCTTAGACGATTTTGAATGAAATTTTGAAAAACTTGTGAGCTATGAGTGTCTTTTCCGAGCTGGGCCTGTAATCTGTGGTAAATTTCGGCTGGTTTCACACTCTTCTGACTCATCCGACTCAGACAAAGCCGTCTGGTTCACTTACTCTAACAACCTCAACTGCCCAATTACATCCAACTATTAAAATACCCATTTTATTGAAAATAGAGTTATATTTCTACCGTGGAGGAAAATTTAAAAAAAAAAAATTTGCTATAGCTCTAAAAAGGGGCCTCGAGTTTTATCACTTAAATGATAACATGGTCTGCGCTCATCTTGTGTTTCTTGCAATCACTTGTTTTTGGTTTTTGAGTGTGAAAATGAGAAGTTCTGATGTACCGATTTCAAGGCGAAAATTTGCCTAAACACTTTAAAAATAATTAAGATAAAATAGAACATTTAATAATATTTCCGTTGCTTTTTGTTAACAATTTTTTACGGGAATTTTAAAGATATACAATTGGAATATTTTTTGTTTTTCTAAGTATTTTGTAAGGGGATTTCAAGCCTAAACATTCTAAAATGGCTAAAGGAAAATACCTTAAAGAAGAGGGGAAAATAAAAATTAGTAACAGAGAATGCCAAATATGAAAATTAGGAAAGGAAATTACAAAAGGAAATTAACCGTTCTGATTGTTCCGCAAGAAATTTTCTAAAAACAGTTAACAACAACACTAAAAAAGAACATCCAAGAGGAAATACAAAATTGACAAAACGTCAAGTAAATCAAATTTCTGTTGAAGCAACAAAGCACCGATTGACAGCTGTACGAATTTCTGCAAAATTAAACCTACCTGTGACTAACAGACGAGTTCGAAAAATTTTACACCTGAATCCAAACGTGGTTTACAAAAAAAAAAAAAAACTAATCAAAGAACCACTCCTAAAGTCTGAATATAAAGCTGCCCGTCTAGCTCTTGCGAACGCCACATGGATTGGACAGAAAACTGGAACATGGTAATTTTTTCGGACGAGAAAAAAATTAACTTAGACGGCCCCGATGGTTTTTCATTTTACTGGCACGATTTACGCCACAATAATGCTCCAAGAATGAGCAGAAACATTGGAGGAGGGGGCGTAGTGATTTGGGGAGCTTTTTCATCATTTGTAAAAGCAAAATTATTTTTTATTACCTCTAAAATTACTATGAAATGTTGGACGCAGTATTGGTGCCAGCCATATTTGGAAGAGAGTGTTTGTAAAAATGATTTTCTATTCCAGCAAGATAACGCTGTCGTGCATGTCGCCAAAAATTCTCTTGACTGGTTTTTAGATTGGAATATTCAATTGATGGGTTGGCCGGCATACAGCCCTGACTTTAACCCCATAGAAAATCAATGCCAGGCAGAATTTTTGCCACAATTCAATCGAACGGAGGACAAACCAGATATGTACTAAGAAAGATCTTTAAAAACTTCTATACATATATGAATTTCCTAATTGAACGTTTTTTTAGTGCGCTTAAAGAAATTTGCTTTGAATAATTTGCTTTTAATTGTATCTACAAATATAATATCAGTATTTCTGAGTAATTATTTTTAATTATATGGTATTGAATTTAAAATACGAAAAAACAGACAATGATAAATAATAAAATCTCGAAAGGTATAATCAACGAACACAAGTAATTAAATAGAGTAAAGTCTACTTTCAGTATAAATTGCAATCGCTTGTTAAGCAAGTGATAGATACCTTGGGATTTAGCGCCTGTTAAATATGCATTAGCTATTTGCTGCTGCTATACAAAACTTTTATCAATAGTTCTTTAACACAATTACTATCAATGTTTAACTACTGGGGGTACTAATGCCTTTGAACAGAGTCAATGACAGTCTTCTTACAATAAATTTATAGATTCGGGCGTATAACCTCCAAAAAGTTCTATTTCAACACTCCACTTGAGCCTGAATACGCCGGTTTTCATTCTCCAGCTTTATCAATTGTTAGGGAAAGTTGTTACAGCTTCCGCTTAAATAGGTTCGTATGTCAGTGCGCGAATTAAATATTTAAATTGAGCTCCATAACGGAGATGATTTTAGATATGTTTACACTTATTCGTTGTGCTATGACAGAACAGGAAGTGTTTGACGAAAATCACAGCTTCTGGGATCTGATAGGGTCCGGTTTACTGCCTACCTGAATATAGGCTCTATGAATGACAGTATATTCGTTCAATGACTACTGACTGTTGCTCCTAAAACACTCTTACTTTCAGTTTAAAACAAAAGCAATCGTACCACTACAAAAAACTTCCTTAGCTTTAATGGACATTGAGAGACCACGGCCTCTCCCAAATTATTTTCGCAATGATCATCTATTTCAAAATACGCAGGATAATCAGACATTAAAATTAAGACAACTTTACAGCTGTTAAGTCATGATACCTACTTACTATCTAGAGCAATTTCAATATTTTTAATGAAAATTATTTTACAACCTTTGGTTTTATACAGCTGACAATTTAAAAATAATTCGTACATAAATTATCAGTCTTTTCAAATTTTACCGAAGATAATTAGCAGCTTTAATCTATTAATAAATTCAAATGAAATATAAAACAAAATACTATGAAAATCTATATAAAATAGGTCCATGGCGAAATACCCTTAAAATTATGAAACTAAAATGACACAAAACTTGTATTTCTTTTTTTTTTTTTTAAAGGAACAATCTTTAATAAAACAAAACGAAACAAATATCCTTATTTTTTTATGAATTATTATTAAGTTAATTAATAATATGCATTTAGATTGCGTATTTTACAAGCTTGTATTTGATATTCCACATAATGGTTTTAAAATGAAAAGATTGATTATATATGGTGACAGCAGTATATGGGATAGCAACTATTTTAATTCAGTTAGTTCTGTAGATTGGCACTCATAGTTTGAATATTAATTAAATAAAATTTCTGCTTAGCTTGGGAATATTTTGTTAATAAAATTGCATGCTTCGCTTTAATTTGGTTTCGTGGTAAAATGCTTCTCAAAAGTTTAGTCCTTTTCTTCTGACTAATTTAAAAATCTTTTTCTTTCTTTTTCAGTTTACGTCTTGTGTACTCGACCCAACGTACATATCTCGCTTAAGCAAAAAATTAAGTGCTTTATTAAGTGTGCAATTATTTAATAACGAAACGAAATTTATATTTAGAGAAATATTTCATATTATATTGGGAAAATTATATATTAAGAGTTTTTAAGACTTTCCACATATTTGTAAAAGTAAAGAACTTGTTCTAAATAGATATATACAACATTGCGACGGAAACAAAATAAAACGAAGACATTTAAAAGTATCAATGATAAAATTTTCGTACTAAAGTAACATGATCGTAAATTTATATCTGAGTTTTTCAACCGCAAAAGAGGAAACACAAAATATTTTACAGTTCTCTCAGTTCAAAAGAACAGAAATAGAGGAACGTTTATCAGATACAAATAGCAGGAGAGCTGTTGCAGGCTGCCGCAGAGATTGCAATTATAGAAGAGAAATTCATAGAACACATCATCATTGTCGCTGTGGTGTTGAAAATCTTTACAAAATCTGCCGACGAAGTATTGGCTGGTGGCGTAAGAAAAAATTTCATTCTACACGAAGAAAACTGTACCAAAAGTATTATCGACAAGTGTAGTACGGTAGCTACGGTAGATAGTGTTAGTCAAAATAAAACAAATAGTAATTGTAGTGATAATATTGGAAAGTATAGTGATTTTCTCTGCATTAGTTCGTTTGATAATGACAGTACGGTAGATAGATGTTACCAATGCATTTTATGTACCCCCATGTTTTTTCAAAGCAAGAAGAAGCGGCTATGGCGTGCTCGCGTCACACAATCTTCAAATGGTGGTCCACAACATCGGAACAAATGCTTACAAAGGTGTGCAGACTGTTTCGGAGAAAATTCGGACAGTATTCAACAGCATTCCTGCAGTCATGTAAATTCCATAGTCTGTCCGAATTTGTACAAAGGCTACAAGAACATTACCAATGTCTGCTGTTACGAAACTGGCAAAGACATTGCCGACTTCGAAGCCAGCGAACAAAACCTTTCCTCAGAAGAATCTGGAGTGATGTCGTCCGGGCCAATAACAACGATAACCTCAAATGTGTTTCGCAATTGCTGTGGAGCGGCCTACTCAAGCTCCGGGAACCTATGCAGCAATACGAACGACCAGAAGGAGATGTTTCGTGCTTTGATAGCGAAATTGAAAGAAAGTCAATTGACCACTCTTTGTCATGCGATAGAAAACGGATCGTCGTCGGATGGTCAGCAGCCAGATTGTGTACTTCTTCCCCGCACGAGTATCATGGGAGAGGAGCCAAATGTAATCGCTTGCCGGATATGGAGGTGGCCAGATTTAAAGAATACTTCAGAACTAAAAAGTATTCCCTCTTGTCCCAACGAAAAGGATCCAGTTTATGTTTGCTGCAATCCGAGCCACTGGAGTCGACTCTGTTTACCAGGTAAGCAGTCAGTTTAGTTATAAACACTTTTTATTATTAATTTATCAAATAAACTTGCTGTGCGCTGAGTCTTGATTAAAGCTAATCACTCGAAAATAAAGCAATACCACCCTCATATCTGCGCGTCCACTTTGCCTATATGCTGGGAGCAATCTTAATACCCACGTGAAGCTCTCACATATTGTGATCTATATATAGCGAATGATATTATTTAAGAAAAAAACAAAATAGAGCTTTTAAGCGCGTACATGTAATAGGTGAGTGGAAGGGAAGTGCCAGCGTATTCTGCAAAATGCGTCAAGAAATATTTACAGGCGCCACTTAAAAATTTTGGGACAGATTCCAATCAACCAATTTGTTGTCGCCAGTCTTCTGCAGATCACACAGCCAGAGGAAATTTGTCTGATTTTTAATAGTTGCGACTCCATTGGGTTAATTTTCTTTACAATCGAACTGTTATAATTTCGAGAACACATAAGTCTTACGATATGCCTGCTTTCTTGATAAGTATTTCTTTCGTAGACAATTTATCTAAAATTTAAGGCTAGATAACAAATTCGCTTTGGTTTGCAGGTGTTTTTATGTTGTTTTACGAAAATGACGATTTTAGTCGTATAGGTTTTTTTGAGTAAGGAAAGGTAATTCTTCCTATGCATTATTTACGTTGGATTCATTGCTCGAACTGTACTTTCTTTGTATCATAACTCGATTTTTACTTATGGGGCCATCTTAAGTATCTTAATATCTATTGAAAATAATTATATATCCAAGAACTTTAACTGAATTAGTAATATATTGGTCAGCGTTGAAAATGCCATGGAAATTTCTTCAGATATAAAAACTATCACAACTTACAATTTAGTATCGATACTTAAGAGTACCGATAGTGCATTGATTTTATTTTGCTCTTTTTTCACTGTTTTCCAAGAGGATGAATGAGTGCGCATGTCGAACAGAAGTCCGTAGATGTGAGCTATTTTCAATAAATACCTACTTTATTTCTACTTTTTAATAAAGTTTGAGCTTTTGCAGCACACAGCATTCACTCAAATTTAGTTACATATATCGTAACAACGTGGTGATTTTATTCTTGAAACACAGTAACAGATGTCTATTTAACAGTAACAGATGCCAGAGTGATGCAACTCAGAAAGATCATTCCTCTGTTACTAATGACGAAATAGATCATTTAAAGTATGATGTCAGTTGTAAAATTATCTCTGATTCTAAAATTCTAATATTCTCTATTATATTATATTATTTATTTGTCAGATGTACATGTAAACTAGGTTGATTTTGAATTCGGTTAAAGCCGAGTATATATTTATTTATTCGCAAGTCTTTATTTTTACATAGAAAGAGTTAGAAGTGGAGAATCTGTTATTTATTAGTAAAATTTTCTCTACTAATTATATCAGATATGATTGAATTTGAGATTCGTTGGGGCATTCTACTCTGGCTAACTTCGTAAACAGAAAAGAGTAGCAAGCAATTTAATCTTCTTTTAAGTCAGTTCACTGATAATCCTTTGCATGTGAACACAGTAATTGCTAACCGAGCATTCTCTTTTATTTGAGAATTTACCCAGAACTATGAAACAAACATAATTTAACAAAATAATCTAAATTTTTACGAAATTAATAAAAAAAGTAGCAGTGGTTATCAAAAACACTGAAGTTTTATATAAGAGATTTTTTTATAAATTTACAAACACAAGGTCCAATTAAATTAATTAAAAAATTATTTTATAGTAAAAATACCCCAAGAAGAAATGGAATTTTCTTGTAACTTAAAACATGAGTGAGCAACAAAATTCGTTGCAGTCTTATCACCATAATTTACCATATGCTACATTTATTTGTTTTTATTTAAACTGATAGCTATGGCACTTTTACGCGACTAAACGCATCATTAAAAATACGCCACGATTTTTATAAAAAATTCTTGATTAATATTTTTTGTGAAATTTATTAATTTCTTATCAATTTCATAATAGGTTTGACCTTAGTTGTTTTTTATACATCGGGCACACACTTGATTCAACCGATTTGTTGAAAGATCACTTCAAACCAAGAATGATCGATTAAAACACGCACATTATAATTTTGAGAAAATTTCTCTTAGATAAAATATGCACGTGTGGTGTTTGCGTAATCGTTAAAAATTATGAATACTGAGTTGCTAACGCTGAAGTAAATTGTATTTATTAATATTATTCGATTTGGGAAAAAACTGACTACAGGAACGAACTTCAAAATTATATATATATATATACATCTTGAACAAATTTAATGAAAAGAAAATCATCAAATTCTTCTTCATTATAAGATATTGGTTAAAAAAATAACAAATTCTTGTGACATTTCTTATTTCTATTTATATTCATTTCAAAAGTTAAATTAATGCAATTTAAGCAAGCCTGTCCTTATTGCAGTAAATGAATATGCATAAAGATATACTTCGCATAAACCGCATCACTAATATCTTTCATAACAACTTTTAATAAAAACAGTACTTTATTGCGTAAATTAAAAAAAAAAATTACTTGCTTAATTGCTAACTCTAATTTATTGAATCGTTAAACTTTTAACAGCGTGAGTTTGCATAACTAAAGTGATATTTCCATATGGATTTATTTATTCATTGGTATTTTCTATAAAAAAAATCTTGATGTATAAAGCAAAAATAAAAAAGTCCTTAGATGATAATAATAGCTGACATGAAGCAAATATTGTTTGAAAAATGAATCATAAGAAGTATGCAATACATACCATATTTATGAAGATATGAAGAGATGTTGTTTAATGAAACGTATCTACATATCATATATTTTTCACAACATCTCCAGACTTTTAAGCGACCTAAAGCCTGAATGCAGCACATTTCCGAAAAACAAATGTATAGCTACTCAGAGCACATGCAGCCAATTAAAAAATTTCTATACCATACCATTAAATTTTTTAATCATCAATAATTGTAATAATATGTATATTATATTTTACTTTTTTTTAGACACACCTCCACCTCCCTACCATCAACTTACTGCGGACAGACTGGACTCAAATGGTGAGTGCTTTTTCATAACATTTGGTTTTTGTTTGTAAACCGGGAGCTATTTTGAAATAGAATAGTAATATAATATGTGAAAAATAATTATGCTCAACAAAGTTCAGAACGCGTTAGGAAATTGAAAATGTTGCAACTGAACCTACCTGAAGTACACTAAGCTAAGGAAATGGAAAGATTTTCCGTTATGTAGTAAAAAGTTAGGTATGTGTTTGTTTCACCATGGAAATAGTAAATTTTTGGCACTTTCGGAAAGGCTAATTTAAATTATTGTAGAAGATGCTTAGAAAACCCATAACTGATATCCAATAAATGTGTTTAAAACTTTCAAAAAGTCGGGAGATATCTTTGCAATGAAAGTGAAAAAATATAAAATTAATATTGTGTTCCCAAGTGAAAAACTTTATCTACCACCAATGGCACCGAAAGAAAGGGGGAGCAAAAAATTGAGAAATATAAAAGTGGTAAACAAGTGAGGATGATCAGAACTATTTTTTTATAATTCCATCATTTTTTCACTTTTCTTCATAATTATTATATATGATACATGTAGGGAATACTATCTTTAAAATTCTCACAAAAATTAGATTTTATATTAAAATTATGACTTCACAACACTCGAAATTTTTATAAAAACAACAAATACTTAAAATTAGAAAGGGGAAGCCTCTTTTCTTCTACAGTACCTTGTCCGGAAAAAAAGCAACTCACACGTGCAGGATTCACATACATTATTGCTCTTCCTTTGGTTATTTATTACTTCAATGCTAATCACTTAAATATTATTGTCGTAAGAGATTAATGCGAACTTTGTCGTAAGAGATTAATGCGACAATTTCGTACACGTTTCTTATTTTAATCAGGCGGTCAATTAATGTTCATTGGGGTGGTCGAATATTTCTTGCGTTGTGTACTGCTCGGGTGATGTGGTCTACCGGTAGTTGGGTATCACAAATAAAGCTTACTAATATACCAGATATATATTTAATTCAACTAAAAGTCCTTTTCAAATATCCCAAGAAAAGGAATAATAGGAAGAAATTGGAAAAAAGATCTAATAAAGAAAGCCATTGAAGCAGTACGTAGTGAGGAAATGGGGGTTTTTTTTTATAGAATCGCAAACTAGATAGATAGCTAGAAAGATAATATTTCTAATCCATTTTCAATTTTAAAGGCGACAGCGGGCAAAGACTGGCTACATTTTAAAATGGCATAAAAGTATTATATCCATTCAAATTGCAGCAAGAGCATCAATGCAGAGAGCAAGAGAATTTACAAAAAAAGATGTTGTGGGACGTTTTGAAAGAAACCTGTGAAAAGCACCTGTATCGTACTTGTAGAATTGCTAACATCGACGAGACTAGTTTTTCAATTATTCAGAGCAACTACAGTCATATAAGAAATATTGAATTGATAAATCATTTTAGCCCGTGAAATCAGTGTAAAAATAATTTATCTGCTACTACACTACAACCACAGATCTTTCTTAGGCCACATAAAACTTATTATAATTATATATAGATATGATATATTTTTTTATTTTTCCTTTTTTCTTATATCAAATATATGATATTTTTCGTTCTTTATGTCAAATATTTGGAACAAATTAATAAGAAATATGCAGTTGGTTAATTAAAAGAAAAACACAAGCGAAAAATAAGAATATCATTGAGAGGGTAAAAAATCCAAATTACACTCAATAATAATAATCACTTGCATTACATGGAAAATAGACAATTAGAGGGAGATAACAGTATGAACTCTGAACCAGCTAAACTTTATTACTGCGGTAGCACAATGCCGTTATTTAAAAAGCTATACTTTTGCGTAACACTATAAATTATATGTGTTAGAAGACAAATACTTTACCTATTACATCAGGCTTGCGTCGGCATTTATTATAATCTCGTTAAATGTTGTAACACACACTGAAGCAGCATACTTGTTCATATCCTCCTGAATTCCTATTATACTTAAATTAACTGCTTAGGTTTAAACTTCGATTTAAGGGGTATTAGCGTATTCTAATCTCCACTCGAACTTCCTTTAATAAAAACAAAAGTTTAGTGCTAGTCGTATGTATTTTAAATTGTATATGAGGCGATATATACTGAAGGAATTCACTTAAATTCATCTGCTTCTTTTGGATTCCTCTTAGCAAGTAGTCAAGAACAGATTGAATGAAATTTTAAGAATTGCTTTTCTTTGACGTCTTTATCTGCCATCTGAACCTGTTTGGAATTTAAGATTTTTTTCTTAATGTAAGAAGCGGTCTGTATGATGTGATCCTTTCTATATACATTTTTTTTTGAATTCCCAGAAATTTTTTAGTATGGTATTAATTGAGGGATACAGAAACAGAATACTTGGGTTAAGGTGAAAAGGAGTAACTGAAATTTAGAATAAAGAAAAAGAAGCCGAAACTGCCTGCAAAAATTCGATAATGTAAAGAAAAATTATTATAATTTCCCAAAGCAACTAGAATGTCCTTGTCGACTAGACTGCGGCACTATAGAACCAGTTGTAATGTCAACATTTACGTACTAAAAAATCATTATCTAATTAACATATAAATAAAACAAGAAGCTAGGGGCAAACGCTAGAAATAAGTTTGCATTGCAAACAGTTTCATTATGAATTATAATAAATTTACCGAGGTGAGGTGAGATAAAGAAATAGCCATTCTGGAGTAAATATCACTGTAAGACGCAATCGGTGTCCAAGATTTGAAGCTGCAAAAGCCTGAATCCAGAGCTAAAAAGATTCAATAAAAACAAGTTATAAAGAAGCACACGGTGATGACGCACACATCGCCACTTACTTAACCAACACAGGCGGAGGCACGCCGCACTAAACAGCTCTTGGGCTTGCGAAGAATTCTGGCGCCGACTTAAGCAGCTGCCGCTGTCGTTGCTTTTATTGATTTATCTGGGTTTCAGCGGGGCGACTGATATGCATTCTTATCCGCTAAGACTGGTGGCCTTCCCTGAGTCCAAAAAGATCGAGGAAACGTCTAGTCTGGTCGTGGTCTTTGACTGCTTTCATTTGGCGCTCTGGGATGAACGTATGAACGAACTACGGACTATAGACATAGACATAGACACTATAGAGAGCTCTGAAATCTGAGCTATTTCTTTCATTTCGATATAATAAACAGCCCCGGCACCGGCACAGTAGACTATTTACGATACGTGGGGCGACTCATGTAGCGACGCACAAAATAAGAAATTAATTGGTCTTATTAACCCGTGGCCATAAGCCGTGAGCCATTATCCAAAGCCACAGCTCAAGCTAGCAGGTTCCCAGTCGAATTGGGTAAACTTATTAGAAATATGCCCGCAGAGCAGTTCGCAAGTGAAATAAGCCAAATTCTCGCTTCGATCATGATATTTTTAGTCTCTTTGGCAAATTTATGGGGAAGTGGTGAGGAATTCGTTTGATTTGCTGATTGAACGGGAGCGCTGTGGCGCCTTCTAGAGGCCAGACGGCAACGCAGGTGGGGTCATAGCAACGCGCCATTGTTCCGATTATCTTTTTTACGTCGACTCGATTTATTTTTATTACTCAGGAAAGAAGAAGAAATTCATCTTTTTTTCACTTGTCTTTTCAGTTCAACATCTCAATGAAAGCGTTGGGAAGAATGGTTTTCAAGTTCCAGAATCTCTAACGACTGATGGCGAAGGTATGTACTGTGATTTGTCTTACTAATTTTATTCAGAGATTAATACTTTGTGACTGCAGTACGTGATGAATTAAAGCAAGACAATTCCCACCCGGCTGTCGGCAAGTCGGCATACACTTTTCTGGCAGTCGGTGCTGCCGTTAACAGTGTGCACCTGTGTACGAATGTAAAGCGTTTGAAGGCCATCCAACAGAGCTGGTTGAGGTGACGCTTGGCGCCTGTACGTCGCTCTGACATATACATAAATTAATATAAATAATATATTCTAGAAATACTTAACAAGTATCTCGTATAGGACGACGTCACGTTGCTTGAATTGCACTGTTATAATAAACACGTGTGAATTTCAGAGGGGGGCAAGTGAAGAAGAATTTGACTTCGAATCTACGCTTTTGAGGTGAATGTATTTTTTTGTTCACCTTAAAATGTTGGGTTCCATGTTTTGTTAATAAAAATTTTTGGCGGCTTCAGTCACTGAACGCTTGCGACTCATATTAATGCCGTATTTATAGATTTCGTGGTTTAGGCATTGTAATAAAAATGAAAAGAACACAACGGCCTTGTGTACGGCCAGTTTAATTTGATACCAAGCAAATATTCTGCAGTAAACATTTCTTATCTTGGTTTTTACAATAATACGTTTTTTTCGTTATAGTAGTATTATACCATTGAATTAAGAGGAACTGATATGTTATCTGTGCTCAGAAGGATAGCAGATATCTAAATTTTACGAAAATTAAGCCTAATCCAAATTCTCTATATCATTCCAACTGCCTGCTATGTAGGCACTTTTAAATGAGTGAAAATATTTCTTAACAGTACAGTGCCTTAATTGAGCGTACGGCATAAATAGTCTGTCTTAAAATAAACGGAATAGTAACGAAAATACTAATTTATTTAGCACAAAACGAAAATACTATTTACTCAGCAGTTATATTTATTTAATTCACTGGAAAACGATAACTTTCAGACAACAATTAAAGTAAATAGGTAACCATGTAAAATGCGCTCTTTCTTCTTAATTATGGATTATACTTTCAAATGCTTGCCTATTTATACAGTATTTAAAGTAATCTATTTTCATAGAAATTTGTAGCATACGAAGGCCACTCTAATATTTTTGAGGGAAAACTGTATGAGGTAGAAGTGCAAGACTTTAAAGAGTGTTCAAATTTGCATCAATGCACTTTTGTAGACGAATTTTCAAAGGACGAAAAACGCCGTGCCACTCATCTTCTGGAATAGAGTAAAACTACTCTTTTTATGGCGATATCAATATTTTCTTCCAAACTGAAAGATCAACCACATAAATACTCCGTGAGGATGAGCAATAACCAGAAGTCCCACAATGCGGGATCGGGTGAGTACGGTGGATGTTCAGTAACCTTAATGTTATTTTCCCTAAAGTATTTGAAGGTTACCTCAGCCATATGGGAGAATGCATTATCGTGGTGGAGCATTTTGCCTCTAATTCTCAGGTGTTTGACAACTTCACGTAGGCAATGCTGTGTTTACCATGATTCGTCACGATTTTCTGTGCTTCTAGTTTAATAGCTCTTGTGAATCCTGTTTTTCTACAGAAAATAGCGCACAACCTGGTTTAACTTTAGAATTTATAGAATTACCGCCTTCGTTAAGCAAATGTAGAATTTGTTTCTTCTTACGCGCTCAACCTTTTGGTTTTCTGTTAAATTATGTAGAGCCGAACATGGAATAACTTTTCTTACATGCAGCTCTTCATGCAGGATTCCTATGTATTGATGCGGATCGAATACCAAAAGCACCCTATTATTTGCTAGAAAGGAACGATTGTCGTTGTGCAGAGGATTTCAAAGCGCATATTAATTCTTTTTTGAGAAATTTGTAAATTTATGTGAAAAATGTCAAAATTTCTAATTTAAAAATTCGTAGCTCTTCGACGAAGAGGAATACGAAAGTGGGTAAGCACTCACTTAAAAGCCGCTCGCGTTCCTTGCGACATGCCATTACACTCGTAAACAAACCATGTTTATACTTAACTATAGGGTCTTCATCCCAAAGGACAACCAAAAAACCTTCAAATACCGTCACCTCAAAAACCACTTTTTTTCGTTTGTTGCTCGTTCTGTGAGATTTGATCATAGACGTTTATTTTTTCAAGTCTGTAGTCAAGACCAAATTAAGTTTTTTTTAAACTAATACCGTCTTCCATCAATCTCAGGATCAAATAGCAGTGGTTTCGAAAAAATTTGCCCGTTTTTCTCACTGTGAAGAAAAACTATAATATGTTTATTTCCGACAGGAAAAATTTACGTGATTTCGAGATAAACCGTGTAAGTCTTCTCCGGAAGATTTGCCCTCTTTATCATCTGTATAACAGTTAAAGAGCATTCTATTATAAGCAAAATTCCAACAAAAATCAAGTGAATGGTATAGGGCAAATAATAATTCTAATTGAGCAAGTGATTGCTGAGAGATGTAAGAAAAAACAGACGAAAGTGTGATTTCAATTTGAAAGAAGAATTAGACGAGAAAATTCAAGAACCATTATTTTGTAATGTATTCCTTTCTATCAGGCTTAATCAAGTTAATTTTTTATTCATCTCTTCAACCTTTCACCCAGTTTAGCCTTTGTTTTCGTATTTCTGCAGAGAGCAAAGCCATTTTTGCAGGTATTTACACAAATACACAAAAGTCTCAAGCTCTTCTTCGAACTATTCTTCTAGCAATTCTAAAAGAAATAAGAAAGTTATGTTATATTCTTTCAGAAAACAACCACTATGGTATTTGGTTTCGTTTTCTTATCCTATCACAAATTCCTACACTTTACATTTAACGGTTTTAGTGCTGAGGAGCGCGATAGTGCTCGTTTCACCGTGTAAATTTTCATATTATTTTAATATAAGGCAGTGTTTTACGTTAGTTACTTTCACATAAAGTGTCATGTAAATGTAATTCTAACACTATATTTAATAATATCTACTGTTATCTGCTTATATTTTTAAAATTAACAAAATGCAATTTTTATTCATGTGCAGACTGCGCCGGCTCAATTCACTTTTTTATATAAATATTTCCAATCAACTAGTTGCTGATTTTTATGATTAATCTGCTTATGACAGTGAGGGCGAAAATAACAGGTGAAATCAACTTTCGAACAAAAATCCGTCCTTTGCAAAATTGACATTTTTATAGATTTTATTTATTACATAAACGATAACTCGCCGTCGCCGTTGACCCGCCACATAAGAAACATTCTGTATAGGTGGGCACACTTGAAAAAGTCACTTACACTACATACAAATACAAAACGGCAAAAGATTTTCAGCATTAAGACGTAAAAACAGAAAAGACTCGATGAGCACAAAGCGATAAGAAATATTTCACTTAATTTCCTCGGTAAAGTTGTCTCATTCACACTGGCGCCATCTCAATTATAGAAATGGCCTTCGCCGAGTAGTTTCGGTGTGCGGCCAGCAACGGCAAACCAGCTAGATGCTAAATTACACTACATTGCAACAAACTCGAGATTATAAAATTGATATACAAGGCAAAGAATTTGTATTTGTAGACCTGTGGCAGTTTAGTTTTTGCTCAGTGCGCAAACGTTGATTTAATTGGATGGAGAAATGCTGATTTTTAATGCAAAGTATATTGTGCAGACGACATCGTGGTTTCGTTTTGAACGATGCACGTGTACCACACTGCCTAAATAGTGTTTATTAGTCATATGCCCGGCGTTTGGGAATTTTGATTAAAAAAAAATATTGGACACCGTCCAATCGAATGTTGACTTGCATAGCTTTCTTAAAATGTACATTATCGTTTACATCTTAATCAATTTTCAGAAGTTTCCTCATCCAGCTGGTGCCAGTTGGCATACTGGGAGCTGGCGCAACGTGTTGGTGGTCGATTTCCAGTTGAGAACTCTTCAGTGAATGTTTTTTCGGATCAACCACGGGGGGATGGAATGTGTTTGAAAACTTTAGCAGAACAGAGACAGTCAGTGACCCCAGAATCAGTGCTTAAGGCAAGGCAGAAAATAGGCTTAGGTAGTTCAGTACCTTTCGTCATTTAGCAGTTATTTATTACATGAGATTCCTACGTTTTTGATTGCAGGAGTAACTCTTAGTCAAGAACCAGATGGTGTTTGGTTATACAATCGTTCTTCAGTTCCAGTTTTTGTTCACTCTCCAACATTGAACGATTTTGATTGTTGGTCTCATGTATCAAAGGTGCCGCCAGGATATTGTCTGCGAGCTTTCGACTATAAGTAAGTATTTGAATGTTCTTCATGTACTTTAAATTTTTATATTAATTTCGATTTATATTTTCTATTTGTGAGTAATTCGTTCCTAGTATTTTTGCGTATTTTTTATTTTCTCATAAATATTACTATACTTTTTCATATCTATCACGTACACTACATACATACATATTACAGACCGATGGACGGACGGACGGCCAGACGGACATGCTTAAATCGATTTGTTTTCACATTCTAACCATATGTATATAATTCATTCTGCTCTAGCATTATTGCTTCTATGGGTTACAAACGTTGGATCAAAAGTAATATATTCTCTCTATCATAAAGGGTATAAAAATCAATTTGATGTTCCGTAGAGGTCAATTTTGGGACCACTCCTTCTCTCAATCTACCTGTCGGGATCGAAAGAATTGCTTTTTTTGCATAAATCGATTGTAAATATCTTTAAGAATATGTTCCTAAAATTTAGAGCGCAAAAGTCCTTAGGTAGATGCAGAGCATATAACTCTCAGGAACGTGGCTGGGTGGTAACCGTCTGCAGAATCCTTTGTTCCTGGGTTTTTCTTTTTACCCCATTTTTAAAATCGTACAGAATTTTAATTTTTATGGCTTTTCACTTTTTTTCGTCAATTTAGGGTAAGATTTAGTAGAATTTAAAAATATTTTTACGCTTCGTGTTTTGGGTAAAATTTCACAACGTCAAGCTGTACACAATGAAGCAACGTCAAAAAGGAAGTACGGGAAACAACAGCGAATTATTCAATGTAAATATTATTCTCCTTAATGAAAAAAGATGATATGAATAGGTTTATAAACCTTAGAAAAAGTTATTATTAGTTTTCCCATTAAAATAAATCACCTCTTTTGAGGCCTTAAAAAGTAGGTGTGACATTATGAAGTATGTTGATTGTATTTGAAGCAAAGGTAAAAAATCTTGGCATAATTTTTAATAAAGCCTTAAGTCTAATTAAATTGATGTTTTATGTCGACATACAGTTGTCGCAAACATATAGTAAAACAACCATCATCCCAATAATCGACTATTGTGAAAACCTTTACAGTTGCATGGATGCTGCTAGCACTCATAAATTGAATATCGCTTTGTTTACCGTCTCTGACGATTTTACCATGTCTCGGGCTTCTCGGAATGATATTAAAAGAACACCTAAATCTTCACAAAACATTATTATTGCACAAAATCATTTTTGGCAAAAACACGAAACATCCTAATTCCACGGTATAAATACTCCCTCAGGCACTTGCTTCAGAGAATATAACAAGCTATTGAATAAAAACAAACTTAAAATATGTAGTTATAGTTGTTCTTTTTGTTGTAACGATGCAATTCTTTTCGATACAGTACTTTTAATTTAAAAAAGATAACTCTTTATATTAGGAAAACTTAAAAACTGCAAATACTTAAAATAATAGTTTAGTAGTTGTTATCGGACATTTTATTCAGTGTAAAAGTAGTTTAATTAATTGCTCGAAAAAATTGACATGTAACCACGAGGTAAACAATGAATCACCATTCTTTTTACAAAATGTAAAAACAAAATTTAATTTAGTATATATACCTAGCCAACTCCGCAGAAGTTGATTTGTTTATAGCGTTTAACAATGTGACATATCGAAGAACTCAATTACTATTAATTGTGATGAATATATGGAAGGAAGAATATGCAAATATAAAAAAGATACCTAGAATTAAAGGTTTCAGCGACCCAGATATATTTGATTCTAATAAGAAAAAATTCAAATAAAATTAAAAGAGCAGGAATAACTACTCTAAAACTATTAAATAAGAAAGAAACCCCTAAAATAGAAACTTTGCGTATGAAACAGAAAGAGTTTAAAAATAAGATTTTCAAGTAGAATACCACAGTATAAGGCTGTTACGAGAAAAATAAAATAATCCACAGGACAAATTAGAATACCTCAATAAATTTTGAATCTACAGCATAGCTTCTGGGGCCTATGGAAAAAAACAGACAAAAAGATCTATCAGAAAAAGATATAAATCACGCTGAAATCTGGCGCAGTGTATCGTATATTTAACAAAGATCACTGTGATATTAATATAGCCACCGGTATTGTTGCGTGGGAAAACATTTTTATCGAGAACAAAAACAATGTCATAAACCTTGACTGAAGTCGAATGGCATTAACACTGCACAAAATTGCCAATAATAGAAAAATAGTATAGAATTGAACTTAGGCAATGATCTCTAAAATACAATTTGACTTGCACATAGACTAATAATGATTTAAATGCACGTCGAAATGTATACAAGAAAAAAGAAAGTTTATGATAATCTCTTATTTATGTCACTTCGAACTTTCAATTCAGATTTCATATATATTCCTTTTTTT